>CM027126.1:7946036-8112119 GCA_015476505.1 Urochloa ruziziensis | reverse complement strand
AGGCCGGGCCGTCGCTACGTCGAGTCCCGGTCCTTGGTTTTGAGGCCCAAACTAAGGGAAACCGTCCACCGATGATTTGTGGCCAAATCACCAAACCCCCGCGCGCAAGCTTCGGTCGTTAGCCGCCACCTTGCACCGGCTTCTCGTCCGCGTACGAGCTTCGGTTGTGAGCCGACTACCTCGCACTGGAACCATGTCCCCTTGCTCGTTCTTGCCAGCATGTGAACCGCACTTGATCCATCCGGCAACCGGGTCCCTCGAACCAAACCTACTTGTCTCTCCGCTCCTCGGAGGCCGCCATGGCTAAGACCTTTCGCGCCTGTTCTTCACCTGCACCAATGCAATCAAGCCGCATTCTACACCTGCAATACTTGAGCCAAGGGAAACGTCAATCCACACCACGTTGTCAATCACTCATCACACCAGGAAGCGACCATCCACCGGTCCTCGGACACACCGGGTCCTCACCATATCAGCGCACTGATCCAGGACTGATATGGGTGATCGAGGGACGTCCTGGCCAAGGGGTCCCCACAGGGGTTGAACCGAGCGGTGAGAGGGAGAGGAGGGGCTTCCATAGAGGTGGAGGAGCTCTGCTTGTCTTCAGTTGTGCCGGGGAAGGGAGGGGCTTGCTCCCCCTTTTATAGGCGCGGGGAGACCCCAGTGGAGCTCGCCACGTTGCACGGAGGAGGAGTCCGGCGGGTGCGATCGCACTCCAATTGTGGCGGAGGGCCGGGTGATGGCAGGCGCGCAGTGCCTTCATGCTCCAGGGCTCGATCTCGACCGTGCTGGAGGCCATCGGGCGGCAGTGCACAGCCGCTTGAGGCAGTTTGGGCACGGGATGGCGCGCGGCTGGCCTTGACGGCGGGAAGGCATGGGGGCACGGCTTGGGCACGCCACCGCCATTTAACGGCGTTCTGGCGGGGTGCCTGCATGGCAACAGGGAAGAGGAGGGAGAGGGGGCGCGTGGCGCTCGGCCACGTGAGCTGGCGGCGTTGGTGCAAGGTGTTAAGGCAAGTGCCGGCGCGCGGCGGGGTTTGGCCGGCGGCGAACAAGCGCGGCGGCGGCGTACGCGCAGGCGACGACGGCGGGGTCAGGAGGAGGCGGCGGCGGCGCTAGGTAGGAGAGGGAGGGAGACGGGCGCGCGGGCCTGCTGGGCCGAGGCGCGTGCGGGCCGCGGGAGAGGTACGCGGGCCGCTGCGGGAGGCTGGGCCGGCGGAGGAAAAAGGAGAGGGAGCAGGAGCGAGTGGGAAGGAGAGTGGGATGGGGTAACCTAAACCTTGCGGTCAGGCTGGGAAGGATGGCTGGGCCAAAATGGGGGTCGGGACCCGTTTAACATTCCTTTCCCTTTTCTATTTCTTTTGAGGAGTTTTGAAAAGGAGTTTGAATTCTAATTTGAACCAAACCTCTTTTAGCTTAATTCTAGGGCTTTAGAGATTCATTTTAGTCCAAGAAAAACACTTAAGTTATAGAGCATCCCTTTATTTCCCTTTAGTTATTCATAGTCTATTAACTATATTTGCTCCCTTTTAATCTACAATTATCCTAATAAATGTAGTATTTATCTAAATAAACCATAAATTAATTCTATTTAATTTGAGGGTGTTACAGATCTACCCCACTTAAGGAAATCTCGTCCCGAGATTTAGGGCTAGAAAGAGGGTCTAGGGTTTTCTCCTAACATTACTCTAATTTACGGTGATGATAAGGATTTCCAGTATTTATTAAAAGGAATTTCTTCTCCATTTTAATTTTTAAATTATTTCTTCTCGGAACTATTTATTTTTCAATTCTATAGACGGGAATATTTTCACTGACACTTGTTTCCATTATTTCCAAATATATCCAATTAATTTTCGCCATACTTAGGGTGACTTGATGGAGTACTTTTCCCTGAGTTGTTTTAATCCTCAAGTTCTTGAGGTTAAGTACCTTTTCTTCCCATGAGTTACTACCCCACTTAAAAAGGATCAACTCGGGATTTCCTTGATCTCAATCTGAGATTTTCTTTTCCCAAATGGATTTCTCAGATTCTGTGCCCTGGATTCCAAATCCTCTTGGGGTTTCTGCCTAGACTTCTTATCCAAGTTTTTCTTTACTTGGATATGTCCATGTTTGGTCTTACTACTCCTTCAATGTCCTATTCTTGATTATTAGGATTGTTTCTGTTGTAACTTCCTTCTTTTCAACTCCTAGATTTCTTCGAGAGTATTACTTCTTTATCCAAATTTTCTTTAATCAACTCTCGAGTTTTCCTTGTCCACGGGAGTATTGGTCTTGACTCAAGTTTCCCTTTAATTTTGGAGCCTGTGCTACCTCTGGGATAGCTAACTCCCAAATAGTGAGTGTCGTCTTTGCTCTGTCTTTTCTTCTCATCTTTTATCCTCCAGGGCTCAGGAGAAGTTTTAACTGTTGTTGAAGTTGTGGCTGTTCTGGTATTTCCTGCAGAGAGTTTAGCAAAACTCCGGGGTTGCTAGATGGAGGAGAGCAATCCAGGGTAAGAATCTTGGGTGACCACTTCTCACTAGAATATTGTTATGGTGATTCTTCTGGGTACTTTGAGAAGTGTCTCCTTCTGGAGTGTAGGGTTTTTGGTCGATAACCTGTTGGTTATTCTGATGGAGCCGAGTTGCTACTTGACAGTCAATCATATCCCTGTGTTACTCCTATTCCTTATATCTTTCACTTCTCGGATTGCCAGGCTTGGATTTTGTAGGAGGGTGGCGGGAGTCGGGCGGTTTCTTTACAGGGCGTGAGGATGGTTTTGGTTATTTTCTGAGGTTTGGGGAGTCTGCTTCTCGGGTATCCAACCAGAGTGGTTGCTCCAAGAAGACAGGCCTGGTTTAACCATTTCCTCTGATAAGATGTGAGGGGATGGTTTTATTGGGTATCTGGAGCTACGTTTTCTTCCAAAGTAAGGTGACTGTCATGGCTGAGCTTAGAGCTGCAGGTGGTTCGTATGGGCATGACTTCGGGTAGCTTACTTCTGGGGGGCAGAGAATAGATGGTCGTATGGCTACGGTTGTCGAGAAGTTATAATGGAGCGATACCCCTGGGACGGTTGGGGAGTTTTTGCGGTTGGATGACGATTGAGGGGCAGGCTTTGAGAAGCTTGCATGCCTCAATGATCTTCCAGGAAATAGGATGATTTCCTGCTGAGAAAGAGCTTTGGGATTCATGTGCTGGTCAAAGTACTTTGATAGAGTATTAGTTTGGGTTTTGGCGGTATTACAAAAAGGAAGGGATTGACGAGAGATTCCTCGAAGTATTTCGGAAATAAGTATATGTCGGAATGTATAGCTAGGGTGATGTGTGTATATGGTTCTTTTTTTTCCTAAATCTCGGAGGCTAAGCCGAGTCGGGAATCCAGGTGGGTTTATCTGGGGAAGAAGTGGGTTTATTTGGGAAAGATGTACGAGATTCTCTCGGGGCTCGTGGATAACGAAGCTTTGCTGAACAATGTATCGGCTTATCTGCGGGTTGGCATGCTTTGTGGATTGAGGTTTGATTACATCGGTAGGATCGGATCGAGGCGAATTTTCAAAGGAGTTGATGATGGTTTTGCTCGGGAATGATGATGGTGAAGAGCGGCTAGTTTCATGAGGAAACTTGTATGTTTCCAGGGATAGATACAGAGTTTTGGCTATCTCTTCGGCTTCCTTTGGTGTTTAGGGAGAGGATTTTCTGGAAGACTATGGGTGAGGGTGATATAGGGACTGGATCTCGAGGGTTTATGGATATAGTCAATTCTAATTCACGAAATTGTCGGCTAATCCGGAAAATATTTGTGATGGATAAAGTCGACTTTGGTAGGGAAAACAGTGGGCCTTTTTGGCTAATGGTTTATGGGTCTCCGAATTCATGGGTTAGGGTTTCTAAGAAAAATCCTTATATCTTGTTTATTGGTTTTCTCAGCTTGCACAAATCTCCTTTTCCAAGATTTATTCAGGAATTCAAACCTTGTCACATTCATAGTATAAACTTGCCTTATACTATTCCTGTGATTATTCTGTATTTTCTTGAGATTTGTGACGTATGAGTTCTCCTGAACCCTAAAGTTTTCCGAGTAGGATGTCCTAATCACTTCGGAACCTACCCCACTTAAGAGGATTAGACTCCGTATTCCGTAATAGACATACAAAGTTATTTTTTGGAAATTTCTGTCACTTCTGAACCTCTGCTAGAGCTGGCGACGTTAGAAGGACAAGATCTATAGGTAATCCTTAGGTTTTTTAGGAAAGAGTGGTTCTATCCACGCATTTCTACAATCAACTACCAATCAAATCCATAACTATTATATGGAAAGGGGGAGACTATTATCCGGGGCTCAATCAAACATTATTCAGTCAAAAGTACGTAGCTATAAGACCGTAGGCTTATTTCCTATAGAAGACTCATTATCATTACTTGGTTTCTAGTTACTCCGATAGCATTTGCTTTTCGGCAAACCTTTATCTCATAATTTCCATATTTTGGATTATCTTTCGAACTTCATTCTCATGATCCATACCTGTCAGAGTAACATTGAAGTTAAGCATGAGATAAGGGGAATTCAGGGCACGAAATAAGGATTTTTCGAGAAATTTCGAAAAAAATGAGAAGAATAGAAGGCTTGAGGCTTCCTAATGCATGTGGCTGTCTTATATGGTGTTAAGAATTTATTTACGGCTTTGATACCACCCTGTGGGGACCCCTTATCAACAAGTCCCTTGATTACTATATCAGGCCCAGAATCGGTCGCTGATACAGATCTCATCATAGATTAGTATCAGGAGCGGTAAATAACGTATAAATTAAATAGATTTACACCATTTAAGCTAGCGGAGAGCAGGTAGGCACTTCATTCCACCACCGGAATGGGCTATAGAACCTTCTCCCCCTGAAGTCCTAAACCTGTATGACAATGAAAGCAAGGCTGAGTATTCTGAAGAGAATACCTAGCAAATCCCACAAATTCAATAATAATATATGAATTAAATTAAATGCAAAGGTCGGTCCTGGAGGGGCACTTCCTCCCTGCCAGTCCTGATGTGCTATCCAGAACCTGACCAACGGTACCTTTGCCGTCTCAGGTTCCCCATGCAATAACAGTAAAGACTAATCATTTGGGGCTTTGACTAAGTGGACTCATTCCGGAGTCACGGCTATCCAGATAGATTCTACACTCTGCAGAGGTCATACTTATATGCCCTGCATTCGGTCACCCGTACCGTGTACTTAGGCATACTCGTACCCATCGGTGACCATCGCTGGTCAGCATTCCCTAGGTCCATCCACAGATAGCACTGGGGGGCTAAGCATGGCCCACTAATCATCCGCCTCGTGGATACCAACCCGGGTGTGAGCTCATAAGTCGGGGCTCTGGCCCTCAGGGTCTCTGACCCTGTATCTTAGTCAACCTATGCCGCCCAGTCCCAGCCCTCTGTCTGGGTCTGCCTCCAGTATACCCGTTTCCCGACTTGGCGCGTGCACGACTAGGCACCAGGCGCTACCTAGTTCGCCGGTCGACACTCTGCACCAATCATACGGCTCCTTGGGATGGATTGCTAGGTTCAGCTGGTGGGCTGTGAATCAAGGCCTCACATAAATAGGCATTCCCGTAGGCTATGCCTTTTTGGCATGCGAGTTTGTATTGGGCACTAGAAAGACTCTCCCATGAACCGGTCCTTAGCAGGATCAGAGTGGCTCTTAGGATCCCCCTAACGAGGTTATCCTTCCACTGCCAATCTTAAAGCATCCTATAGCTACAGCGATGCTAGGCATACACTCAGGTTATGCCCCATGTAGCTTAATGCTGCAAATAATGTAAAGTTTAATGGATGGGTGATATTATTGGCGGGACTTGCCTTCATTGTCGGTCCTTAGGCGTTCCTTACGCGAGCGTATTCCGTAGGTTGACCAGGCTGGGCTTCGGGTCTTCTGGAGCTTCGGCGTCTCGTCGGGCCTGGTCATGCTATCGATAGAACACATGAAATAACAATCAGTATAACAATACACCAATCAATTTGCAAAAGGAAAAGAATGGAAGGAAAGCGGGGATTCGAAGGATTTCCCTAATGGCCAGAGGGTTGGATTAATAATCCATTAATTATATAAAATAACTAATGGATTAAAGGATGATGATTTTGGAAGAGAATAATTAAATAATTCCCTGGAAGATGGTTGGAACGATGGTTATCGGGTTTCGAGAATTATATAGATTTCTATGAAATAATTTCTGAATATGGATTTCTAGAGAATCCTTATGTCTTCGGGCAGCATGACAGCTGGGATGGGTACCTAGGCGTTTACGGACGGATGGTATGACAGCTAGAGTCTCGGTGAGGCTAGGGTTTCATACGGGCGGCGTAACGGCGGGGTTTTGGATAGTATAATGGCTAGGCTAGGCTTAGGATATAAATATTAGGGAAGCAAGCATATGAAAATGCTTAGAATAATCCCTAATATTTGTGAGAATTTTCTAGGGATTTATCGGGCTCAAATGTGGAGAAGGGGATTTTCTTGGTACACCGATGGAGGCTTTCCATTGGTTAGAAGCTAGCTTAATTGGATTTAGGCTCTAATGGTCTGCTAAAAGGGATTGGGTGGTACTAATAGGCTTAGAAATATTCCTAGGATTTTTGGGTACTTTTTGGGAAATTTTTGGAAGTGAAGAAGGGCTCTAAATAAGCTTGTGTGTGCACTTACCCGGGTGCGCGTAGCAATTTTGGGCCGGCTGACGCAGGCACGTGTGGTCCGCCGCGATTACTGTTTCATGGGCCAGAGGCGTGGGCGCGGTGGACCGGGGCTGTGGCCTCACGTTCCATGTGCACCGGGTGCACCCGAGCCCGGGCCGGCTTGGCGCCATGAGCCGGTCGTGGACCGGAGGCCGGCTGGGCCTTTAGTCCACATGGACCAGGCCTATATGGCCATAGGAGGGGTCAGGCCCGCCTGGCAGCGGGTGGTGGCGAGGGCCAAGGCGACCCAGAAGGGGTCGTCTTCCACCTCTGGCTTGGCCGCCATGGACAGGGGGCAGGGGAGCTCGGGCTCCGCCCGGTTTCCGCGCTCCGGCCACCAGGGCTCCAGCGGGGAGCACGGGGAGGTAGAGGGGGTCGAGAGCGCCCCATTCCGGAGGTTGAACCGGAGGGAGAGGGGGAGAGGAGGGAGCTTCCATAGAGGTGGAGGAGCTTTGCTCGGCTTCGGTTTGTGCCGGGGAAGGGAGGGGCTTGCACCCCCTTTTATAGGTGCGGGAGACCCCAGTGGAGCTCGCCACGTTGCACGGAGGAGGAGTCCGGCGGGGTGCGATCGCACTCCAATTGCGGCGGAGGCCGGTGATGGCGGCGCGCAGTGCCTTCGTGCTCCGGGGCTCGATCTCGACCGTGCAGGAGGCCATCAGGCGACGGTGTGCAGCCTCTTGAGGCAGTTTGGGCACAGGATGGCGCGCGGCTGGCCTTGACGGCGGGAAGGCATGGGGGCACGGCATGGGCACACCACCGTCATTAATGGCACTCTGGCCGGGTGCCTCCGTGGCAACAGGAGAAGAGGAGGGAGAGGGGGCGCGTGGCGCTCGGCCACGTGAGGTGGCGGCACTGGTGCAAGGCGTTAAGGCAAGTGCCGGCGCGCGTGGGGGGTTTGACCGGCGGCGACCAAGCGCGGCGGCGGCGTGCGCGCAGGCGACGACGGCGGGGTCAGGTGGCGGCGACGCTAGGGTAGGAGAGGGAGGGGGACGGGTGCGCGGCCGGCGGCCTGCTGGGCCGAGGCGCGTGCGGGCCGCGGGAGAGGTACGCAGGCCGCTGCGGGAGGCTGGGCCGGCGGAGGAAAAAGGAGAGGGAGCGGGAGCGAGCGGGAACGAGAGTGGGAGGGGGTAACCTAAACTTTGCGGTCGGGCTGGGAAGGATGGCTGGGCCAAAATGGGGGTCACGGCCCGTTTAACATTCCTTTCCCTTTTCTATTTCTTTTGAGGAGTTTTGAAAAGGAGTTTGAATTCTAATTTGAACCAAACCTCTTTTAGTTTAATTCTAGGGCTTTAGAGATTCATTTTAGTCCAAGAAAAACACTTAAGTTATAGAGCATCCTTTTATTTCCCTTTAGTTATTCATAGTCTATTAACTATATTTGCTCCCTTTTAAATCTACAATTATCCTAATAAATCTAGTATTTATCTAAATAAACCATAAATTAATTCTACTTAATTTTGAGGGTGTTACATAAACCCCAACAGATTTTTTTGCATAATATTTTTTTATTTTAGACTCAATTAATTTGCTCTCACTAGGAGTTGAACCTGGGTCTGCTGGATGCTACTCAGGTGCTCTAGCCACTTTTCACCAGTTTGGACAAGGCTAGACGGAGGCCGGCCTCCATTTAGTCTTAGGGGGAGGCCCTTCCAAAAAAAACTTTCCTGTATGTGGACATACAATTTTGGGAAATTTTCCCTTTTTAGCCCTCTTCCTCTTCAACCTCGTCCCCCACCCTACCCCTGTGTGCTGCCCCCTCCCCCGGCTCCGGCGGGTGGGGGCCGCCGCCAGCCTCCGTCGTCGTGTCCTCCCCCGCGCCTCCTCCTTCCCCGGCTTCGGCGGCTCCTGCTGCCTCCATTGTCGCCGACCGACGTGGTCCAACCCTAATCCGCAGTCTCGCCCTCCCCCGCACGCCTCCCCCTTCCTTGGCTCCGGTGGCTCCCACTGCCTCCGCCGCCGCCGGCCGACGCGGCCCAAACCCTAACCCGTCCACCTCCTCTCTCCCGCGCGGCACCCGCCGCCCTTAACCCGACGACAAGATCCACCACCCTCTTCCTCTCCGACAAGTTCTCTGTGGCACCCTCGCCTCCTCCACCACGCGGCTCCAGTGGCACGGGGCGCCACCTTCGCTCTGCCGCCGTCTTGCCCGCCGCCACCACCGGCCAGCCGCATCCCCAACCCTTCCCCTCTAAGTCCGGTAGTATGTGAAACCCCGGCAACCCGAAACACTAAAACATGTCATCCTCAACCGCCTCCCACGGTCGGCGGTGCCCCCGCTGCCGTCAGCCGCCGCCCACCCCCCACCCGCGCGGGGCGCAACGATGAAAAAGTGGTGGGCTCTATTTAGTGCTAAACAGAGGCCCTCCTCTCTTTAGATTTCCTCTGATGATAATTTCCATATAGAAGGGACCTAAAGTTTCTTTTTGGAATTTTCCAAAAAAGGTTGCGAATGGACATTAGTTTGAAGAAGTAAATTACAGCAGTCTTTTGAAAATATATACAATATGAATAATAAGTACGCAAAATCTATTTCAAGCTAAAGAACCGGAAATAGATCTATTGATGATCAACACGTTACTACTCCACACATATCAGCCTCTAGCGATGCAACAATCAGGAATTGAAAGCTAGCCCCTCAAGGACTTATTACAAATTATGTGGGTTTTTTTGTAGAATCACACGGTACAGACGTTCGCAAACACGCACGCACACTCGCCCCTACGAACACATACACGAACCCTACCCCTATGAGCACCTCCGAAACACTAAGCCGGCAAATCCTCGAGATTGACGAAGTCACCACTGGTGCCTCGCTGTCGACGGGGTACATCGCCTACCACTAAAGAATAGCCGCCGGAAATCCTGAAATAAATCTAGAAAAATGCGAGCACCAGTGCCAAGTCAAAGACTTGAACCCTGATGGGTAGGTACCACCACAAGGACCCTTACCAGAGTTACGCTCAGTTCGCATTACAAATTATGTGTTAGCTACCACACCAGACATCATCTCTCCACACAGCATCTGGAAAAGACATTGAATCAGGTTTCAACATTTGACAGCAGCATTTTCTCCGTCACTCAACAACGCCACTCCTGCGTCCTTCGCTGGAGCTTCATGGGGGTTTAGGTTCAGCGCAGCAGCCTTCAGGACCTCTGCTCCTTCTAGAGCCATTTTTTCAGCATGTCTTTCCAAACAACAGAAACTGAAAAGATAGTAAATTCAACAACAACAAAAAAGGTTGCACTTCAGCAGACAGGTCCCGCAAATCCATCCATGAACACACGTAGCCTGCTCGCCTGAGCGCAACGGCTGCTGTTGCTGCTCGCCTGCGCGCCCTGCCTCGCTCAGGTTGCGGCCGGTGGGCTTACGCCAAGAAAAAAAATACCACGCTGCCCCCTTGCTTTACGTGGGCGGGAGCGCTAGTACATCCGCACATGCGCGCTGCACTACGAATCCCCGGTTCAGCAGGAAGCAACCCCAGGCCAAACTCTGGACCTTATCCTATAAAACCCTGGCCCCTGCCTGTGACCATGCCTTCCCGGCTTTCCCACCGCTTGCTTTGTTGCCTATATGACGACCGCCGAACGGTCGTTGCGGCGCAACGCCATACGCTTGGCTGCCGGCCTTCCGCCCTTCCAGCACTGGCTTTGTTCCTTACAGTAGCTCTATATTAGAGACAGTAATCTAAATGTGATTCTCAACTAGTCTTTCTGTAAGCAAGACAATTTTGTTACTCAACTCACATGCAACAGATTCAAAATCAAAACGCATGCAAACTTTTGTGTGGTTCTACTCCATGGGCAAGATCTAAATTTGTGGAAGGGTTGAGACATCTGTCAAAATGTTTGGAAGGCTTAACCTGCTACTTTGTCGTCTCCACCCCTGGAGACGAACCCCCACTGGAAAGTCTCTCTCCATCGCGAGAAAGTCCCTCCATTCTCTCCATCACGAGCTGTCAGCAGTCTGTTAAACGCTATAGGTATCTCCTGTTGCAATTAGTATTGGTATACCTGCCTGGTAAACAGGTTGTGGAGCTCGCCGGAAATTTTAGCTGCGGCAGAACTCACGTTAGTCCTGTACACACGGGCACACGGCAAAGGATCCTTCTTTGCCGTGTGCATTGCCCTGTACACATAGCAAAGGATCCTTCTTTGCCGTATGCTTTGGCCAAAGCACACGGCAAAGGTGGATCCTTTGCCATGAGCCAAAAGGCCTGGCACACGGCAAAGGCGGGGACCCAGAGCACGGCCCACACACTTTGCCGTGGGCCAGGCATTTTGGCTCATGGCAAAGGAGTTCACGTGCACGTGGGCCGCATGTTGGACCCTGGCCTTTGCCGTTGGCTAGGCTTGGGCGCACACGGCAAAGATGGAACCGTCAAGCACACAGCAAGGCTCCGTTAACAGGTAAAGGCCATTTAGGTTCTTTTCTTTGCGGAGGGCCAAATGCGCTGCCGTGTGCGCGATAAAATGCCCACGGCAAAGGCATCTTTGCCGTCCACACGTTGCGGTGTGGGCCGCTCACGGCAATGGCGTTGCCGTGGGTGAGCTGGCCTTTGCCGTGTGGAACCGGCACACGGCAAAGCCGTCGGATCCGGTAGTGTGAGTGGTGAGTCCAGACGCAGATGAAAACTGCCGCCACTGCCACCGCTGCTTCCTAGCTCTCCCTCACTCTCCTTTTAATTTAAAAACTACGACCCGCGGAGGTGAAGACCCACCCCGAGGCATTGTATTAAGAAGAAGACCTTCTCACACAGGTCGTAGAAAATCCCCGAACCCCCGCTCCACCCTTACACAGGGAACCGTAGCCTGTGAGATGGCCGGTTCTATTTCCATGTGCTTTGATGTGGGACGGACGAGGGGATTTTTTTCGGTGAGACACCCAGCGCCGAGTCTGAGACTCGAACGCTGGTGGGCAGCAAGCCGCAACGGACTCCCACCTCCGCTAGCCAGTCGGCCGTGACGTGGTTCTCCTTTTAATTTGTTGAGCCAATGACCGTATCGAGATATTTGCAGCCACTGTATATTGTCTTCTATATATTGTGATTCAAAATCAAAATGCATTCAAACTTCTGTGTGGTTCTACTCCATGGGCAAGATCCAAAATGAGCTATTATATTATTGCAAAATCAATCAAATTACTCCCACGCCCATGAATACATAAGCATGTTTATATAGTACTACATCAGAAAATGTAACGAAGAAAAATGCACGCCACATGTGCACCGACGCGTGTTCCGCCTGTGTGGGATCCATCGGAGCTTCAACTGCAAGACGGGCTCGCGGCGAAGGCGCTGACTGGAAACGATTGCGCGAACTGCTGCACCTGGAGTGTCAGCTGGTCACCAGCACGATTCACTTGTCGTAATCCAAGAAACCCAAACTTGATCTGCACCCTCACGCCGTAAACCTCTTGGATGGATCCGGCCTTGATGACGCCACCAACCGTGCTGTCAAAACGAAACTTGAACGACTGGCCACCAACGTTGATTGGGAATTCGCACTGGCCTGAGAGGGTCACCACAAATTTGCCATCTGGGCTGAGTGTGTATGACTGCACGCCGTTGGGAAGAAGGCCACGCGGTAAGTTGTTCTTCTCTAGAATGTCGTATGCTGTTGCAGTGGCGTCTGCTGTCAAGTTCACTGAAGTGGTAGCTGTGGCGTATGCAATGTGGTGGATGGAAGCCAAGAGGCCGGCGACGAGGAGAATATGGTGTGTGGCCATGACTGTTGCTGACTGTGTTGATCGATCTTGAGTGGGTGGAATACTGGAATGTGTGAGTGTCCCAGGGCAAGTGTAATACAGTATATATAGGATATTACCAGCCATGTTCGCGAGTCCAAATGAATCAGAATTTAATTGTATTTATTCTGTCTAATTTATGTTCCATCAAACGTAAATAAAAATTAAGGTAGGTTTTAATTGCAGTTATTACTGCCTAAATGGCATTATACATCATATCGTTCGTCATCATAATCTTGTATCTTCTGAAATTGATGGTACCAACATATGGAAAATATAATTAGGAAAAAAGAATTTCTCGATCATGGGCGTGTTCAGTGGCGGAACCAGTTGAATATATATATATATACTCCTATTAGTTGAGCATTAGACCGAGACTAATCATACTCCTACCACCATTTCAGATTTGAATCACCATATCTCAACTCGTTTCAGAAATCAGCCCTGGCTAAATGATTTTAGGAACTTCGCTTCTTCGCTCTTGTTATGTTTATTACACTATCAGATTACATTAGCAAATGAAATCTGCTCTTCTAACATTAGGTGGCCAGTGGCCTGCTCGGAAGAGTTTCTCCTAGGAGAAAGCTAGATATCCGAAGCTCCAAGAATTCTTGGAGCATGAACTGAGTCGAGGGGTTCTTTGACCTGTAGGCTTGATTTATTTTAATTTTTAGCCAACAAATTCTAACAGCAACCATTCGAACCATATATCAACTCGGATGGTTAATAGGTGCTTGGGTATTTTAAGAACGATTGGTTTATGACAATTTTTACGATGCTTGGGTATTTTTAGAGCCGTCCATGAGCCCAGATCGAATGGTTAAAAGTGGGAGTAACATGTTATAAGAACCATTAATGTAGACCGTTACCTAATATTTGTGGGTCAGGAACTTTTTAAAAGAATAAAGGGTTTTTCACTTCTTTGCCCATATGTCTACACAAGTAGGCACAACCACTCACTCGGCAGTGCATCATATAGCTCGTTAATATCTCTAGCTAGGCCCCCGCGTCCCCTCCCTCCCAGGCGGCTCGGGTGGCGGCGCAACCCTAGCCGCCACCACCCCCTCACCTCCCCTCCATCGCCCCTGCATGCCGCCGCCGGAGGACGCCACCGGAAGCCCGTGCGGCCTCGAGGAAGGCGGCGGCGGGGCACATCCTGGCCGAATCGAGGCAGGGCGCCCGGATCTGGGCGGGAGGAGGCCAAGGTCTCCGAGTTCGTGCCGGCACCGGGCGAGGGACGCGCCATCGCTGGGGGATGCCCCGGTCCCTGGAGAGGCCTCGCCAGCGCGGGCGGCCGGAGGCGGCGGCCAAGCTACGCGATGCGGAGGAGTCCTTCGTCGCCAGGCGGGGGCGGCGAGGCGGAGGAGGTGTGCGGCGCACGTGAGGAAGGGGGCCGCTCGCCTGCTTTGGGGGGCGGCCTGACCGAATCTGAGCCGGCTGCAGCGTCTAGCAGGGATGCCTACGGGCTGGCCGAACGGGCCTCCGCGACGCCCAGCCCAAGCAGCCGCAGTGGTGGCGGTAGAGCTAGACTCCACCCGGTCTCCACCCACAGTGCGACATGGCAGTGGCGACGGTCGGACGGGCCTTGGACTATGACGCAGATTCGTGTTCTCATCGGTCAATTTCGGCGGCTCACAGGTAGATTCACCTACTCGTATGTTGTGCCCCGTTGTGTGACCCGTTGGGCTGCTGGAGATTCGATCGATGCTAGAGCCTAAGTGCCTGGCATGGAGTTTGGGTGTCTGGGGACCGATGGCCGGGCAACGGTCGTAGACATGGGTGGGAGCTCGTCTAATTGTGCAGATTCCACTACTAGAAAAACTCACATTGGTGTGTGGCACTTAGCGCCGGTCAGCCTGGAGCCAGCACTAACGTGGCGCGCCGAGAAACAGTGACCGCGAAGCCACGTTAGTGCCGGTCAATAACACCAGCCGGCACTAACGTGCATCATTTAGTGCCGGCTGGTGTTATTGACCGGTACTAAATGGGCGCGCACGTTAGTGCCAGTCAATAACACCAGCCGGCACTAAATGACGCACGTTAGTGCCGGCTGGTGTTATCGACCGGCACTAACGTGTCCCGAGCAGATTCCTTTAAAAGGACACCATCTCTCACTCAATCACATGTGATGCATAGGTGAGATGGTAAGGAAGCAACGCGCGAGGCTAGAGGTCGTGGGTTCGAATCCACACGGCCGCGTACGCGTATTTACGCGTGAAAAAACCGCGTGACTTGTGAAGGTGCCACAGTGCATCGCTCTCCCGGATGCGTGTAATATTTTTTTGGTTGACGCAAAAGCACGTTAGTGCCGACACGTTAGTGCCGGTCAGGCTGACCAACACTAAGTGCCTGTGTGACCGGCACTGATGAAGAGTTTTCCAGCCGTGTTCTTGGGTGAAAGCTTTGCTCGGTCTTTGAACCGAGCCGGTGATGAAGGTGCCACGGTGCATCGCTCTCCTTCTTGAACGCATTGCTGAGAGGACAACGACGTCTAGGGATTCTCCAGATCAAAACCAAAGAACCAGTGGTTCGAGTGGCAACAGCGTCTACGATACTCTCCTGTAGGGGTGTCACTTTGGAGTCCTTGAAATGGCGAGAGGCCGCTGTGTGGGTTTGACGACGGCCATGGCAGTTGAATAAGGACTGTTGTTGGTCATATTAGAGATCGACTTAGTGCGATATCTACGTAACAAGTGACAAGAGGTGTTCGGAGATCAAGATAGAGCGGAAGCAAAGGCTCAGAAGAAGTTCGAAGCTTAGTCTCTCTAGCTTCTTTTCTTAGCTTCTTTCTTTCTTGTTTTGGTTGTCCTCAGTCTGAGGTGTGGAGTCTATGTACTCATGTATGTGCTGGCTATTTGGCCAGTTTTTTTTCTATGTAAGCGCTCATTTAAAGTGACGGAGGCCGGTTTTACCTTAATCTAAAAAAACAACCACTCACTCCCTTCCCCCTCACGACCTTAGATCACGCGAAGGTGGGGTAGAAAAAAATGGCGTACGCATATCATGCTCACCGGCGAAGGAGCGCGGCCGCGGGATCCTCCTGCCTAGGGACCGCTAGACGGACTCGATGCGACGCCTGGCGAGCCGATCGAGGCCATGAGTCAGTCTGCTTTCCTGTAGCCAGGATCTCCTCTCCACCCATCACAGAGGTTCCACTCCCCGGTGGCTTACACTTCATCTTCCTCCACTTCCAGGTTCCCGACGAGGACGGTTTACATTCGCTTGCCCCTCTGCGACATGCTTGCTAGTTTGACACGCGCGTGCTGCTCCAAGAAATCATGAAAAATGCGTATGTCCTCTTCCAGATTCGTGCGTTCGTGTTTATCAATTTAGTATGTGATCTCAGCATGTCGCTATGTGATACTAGCTCTCCTGCAGGCACGGGTAGTTATCCATGGCACACACACGGTGTTTGATGTAGTGCGTGATAGTGCTGTTTGAAATGTCGTGCTTACTGCAACCTCACTGTTTATGTTGGCGAATTCCCCCTCCCTTGATCCTTGGTACGCTTTCACTACAAGCATGTTAGCATGTACGGAGGTACCCAATCAACTCACGGTATGAAAATGCAATTTCATTGTAATTGGCCCTTGTTTGGATTATGTTTTAGATTTCTATCGTTTTTTACAGGCTCTTAGTCTCCTACCATGGAAATCAATCCTAGTCTAACTCATCAAAATATAAGTTTGTAATTTAAATATTTCATCATGAACGATCATACATGCATAGGAGAGAAAATTGCAAACATGGGACTGCAAACAACGTGGCTTCACAAATTTGCCACTCAAAGTGAATGACATATGGGACCATCTGAAGTCAATGCCATGTGGGCCTGAATGGCAAATCTGCAAAGCTTCTCTATGAGTTATACAGTCATCGGTAAACTTAAACCAAAGAGCAATATAGAATACGTGGGTCTAGAATTTAGCCATTAACCTCCACAAATGAAATATCTAGTATTTAATCAATTTAAATTCATTTATTAGAGAGCAAATAGTCAAGTCATATACAACATTGTGTAGGTAAAACAAAGTGACAAGTTTCATCACTTTTCCATAAGCAAAAACATACAAAATTGATCGTGGTGAGCACAAAGTGATGGTGACCATGATTTATTTAAAATGAAAACAAAATTAGGTTGTCCTCGTAATAGTCATTTTATTAGCGAGAGATATATACAAATATTGCATCTAGTTGTGGCACTAAAAGAGCAGTGGCACCAAAAGGACCAACGGGTATTGAGCATTAACAAAAGAATTCGCAAGTGCACAGCTACCGTTGTAGCTTTTTCTCAAAGGAATATTCCCATGGGTATCGAATCCAAAGGGAACGTGTGTGCACTAACCAATACTAGCCAGCTACGATGAGCAGATACTTCCGAACCCTCACGTATCAACACTGATACTCCTTCGATACTTGTCCGACAAGTATCGGATATTTTTAGAATTTTAAAATAAATAAAATAATTATGATACTTTGTTGATACCTTTTCGATTCTTTTTTTGACACCTTAAAACTCTAATGAACTCCTCGTTATACCTATAAATACACCCTTTGTGCACATAATACCCTCTATGCAAGTATCCCTCTGTTGTTTCTTAAATGTTTGAGGTGTGACATAGTACTAAGTGGAAAGAATAATAGAAGACAAGATGCATTATTATATCAGTACTAGGCAACTAGGTACTCAAACAATCTTTTAAGTGATGTTTATAAATTATGTATGTAATTTTTTATTAGTGTTTCTATTATATATTTCAAGTGTCCTTGGACAGGATGTTGGCAGGTGGGTCCACTCTTGGGTGTTTCAGGTGTTTCCTGGTATTTACCCCTAATGTGGGCCCTTCAATCCGTGTGCTTTGCTCTGATTGGTTGATAGTGTGTTTCCATGCCCTTGTGGGCCCATGGATCCATGGAAAGCCAATATGTCAACCCTTGGTTGGCTAGAGATGTGCTAGTTTAGCCATTTAGGTGCATTCTCACTTCATTTTCATAGATAAGTGACCTGCATACAAATATTCATCAACCCTTTTAGAATTCATTAGTTATAAATCCTCTTCTCCGCAGGCGGTCAGCAGTCCTCTTCACCTGTTGGTCGCATAGGGGACAACGATCTGGGTGAGGGAGTCCTCTTCTATGCAGGCGGTCAGCAGTCCAACAACGATTGCGGATGGCCAGCCATACAAAGGTTTTGCATTTGCTAGGCGCCGAAGATTTCCAAAGTTACTTCCAAGTCTCAAAGCCTATAGACCCAGGTGTTAACATTCAGACATAAGAATGTGATTCTTGATCAATATGTATGGGTATGGTGGATGGCAATGAAATGTAAATTCCTTTTGTATGATCCTTCTCTCTCCTTGCTTTCTTTCTTTTGGAGACTTGGGCTATCTTTTTCTCTCTCTTTTTTGACATGCTTATGAGCATGTGACATACCTTGTATGGGTATGCATCTTTTATTCTTGACATGTCTTGTGAGCATGCAACATACCTTCTTGGGCATGCATCTTTTATCTCTCTCTCTCTCTCTCTCTCTCTCTCTCTCTCTCTCTCTCTCTCTCTCTCTCTCTCTCTCTCTCTCTCTCTCTCTCTCTCTTTCTCTCTCCATAGCCCAAGTATCTTCATGTAAGGATCACTTCGGAGAGAGTATTCACAAGAACATCATGGAGCTGCATTTTGTCGAATGGGTGATACCATGCTAACTCCATGAGTTGAAGCATAGCAAGGGGATAAATGTCGTGCATGTGACTCCTGATCTTGATAACATGAAAGGAATTCTTACCAGGGTCACAACAATTTGACAACACTCAAAGCAATGACAAGCGCTATATGTGTAAAAGGGGTTTTTCAATTATAATTATCATATGGATCTGGTAGGACTTTGACAAAATCAAAGAGGAGCTTACAAAGGGTTTTCAAGTTTTCAGATAAACTTTCCAAGCATTTAAGCATTGAGAGTGTAAATCATGTCATAAAACCATATTATAAGTGTCAACAACTTAGATGATCATGAGGTCCTATTGATATTTGTTCACAAACATCAAGATATCAAGCGAGGGATAAAACATATGCAAGCCAACTTTGAGAAGCATGTAGAGCAAGAGAACATGTAGATCCCTTTTAAAACTTTTTGAATTTGAGTTTGTAATTTAGCATTAAAATTTCCATCAAAACTCAGGGACCAAAGAGGTGAAAGATGTGGGGACACAAACCCACGTTGCGGCAGAAGATGGGCCGAATTGGGCCAACCCCTGGGTCAGCCCACCCATGAGTTTGGCCGGACCCAGGTGGGCTCAGTTCAGGCTCCTATTGTTGTGTGTGTGTGCGCACTCGCGCGCGTGCACGTGCAGATGCAACGGGTGTGTTTTGTTGTGTAGGTGTATGTTCATCGTTCAGCACTGGAGACGCCGTGACTCTCCCCCCACACTTGTTTTTTCCTAGTGCTTCATTCACTCATATATAAGTAAGTAACACAAAGGTTCTACCGAGTTAGATGACAGGCGAGCACAACTTTATTTTATTCAATTCAAAATAGAGGTGCTTACAAACTAAAATTGGAAATATAAAAGATGAGGGGAAATTAAGCAAACCTAACTAAGCGCCTAAAGGAAAACTAAGCGGGGCACAATCTAGTTAGGAGCATTGTAAAGCTTCTCATGCCCCGTGGCCTTGTGCAAGCATTGCAGCTTAGCGCACTTACAAAAGCCGAGATCCCAGAGGTTATTTTTCATTATCTTTATTTCTAACCCCAGCCTAAAACTTGCAACTACTAAAAAATAATACCAAATTATGATATTTTCATGTACATTTACTTCTACAATGCACTGTTTAAACCATTTAATTTATTGTCTAAACTGTTTAAACGCTAAATGAAGGGTGGCCGATTGTCTAGAGTTTAGCATCTAGGATAACATTGTGCTATCGAGAGATCCCCATTTTGTATTTTTGGAACAAACATTTCCCTTTTACAAACAGAGAGGCATATTTATAAATCAAAAGACTTAGACCTCATATTTACAATGGAGAGATAATAAAGAAAGTCTGTAAAAATATTAATGGCCCATGCATGCCGCCCATGGTGTACCACGGCATATAAACCTATGGTTCAATCCATAATCCATAACACATTTTGTATCACTATACATTTTATGAGGAAGAACTGTAATTAAAACAAACAACTTGCCTTTGCCCACTTCTATATCGCGACAAGTCAATGCCTTCCACCTTACCTTTAGTATTTCCAACAATAAGGTGAATAAAAATAAAAAATTGAACAATTTTCACAAAGACAACCTAAAAAAAGTTTCGTAGCTGGGTATAAAAGTAATTGTATTGCTGAGTAGGTAGAAATAGATTGCCAAAAATCAAATAAAATAATAAAAACAATTTACAAAATTATTTGAATGATTAAGCATTAAGGTAAAACAGCCATTTAGTTTGAGAATCTTAGAAACAAAATGGGGCGTGGATTCTAGCTTCTGCTTGCAAGAGGACTCATATGATGTGCATTTGATGGAGTCGATGGTAATGAAGGAAAGTTGTATGCATTACGGCGCATGATGACAATAAAATTCACTTTGGTGGAATCATTTTCCTTCAACCAAAAAATAGGTCTCCAACTCTCCTATTGAACCCCTTAACCTCACATGTAGGTCATTTGTGAGGGAAAGTGATAAACATAGGGTAAGAATTCTTTTCAATTCTCTTACTCTAACATTACAGTCGATAAACTTAGGGTAGATATGATGGATTCTCTATTTTTTATTTGTTCTTATAGTATAGATGCGTGCCCTCACATGTTTTTAGAAAAAAAAAAGAGAAAAAAATCATTTCCAATCTCTTCACCAATTAGATTTCTCCACTTTAATCCCCAAGCTATTTCAGTTGGACAATCTATCCCTAATTAGATTTCTCTTATTTGTTTCTTCACGCACAAGTTAAGCTCTAATTTAATATTTTATTAGTTAAATTATAGCATGATGCCCTACTTAGAAAAATACATTAGAAAATTTTCATTATTAATTTGATATAGTGTTGTATATCTAAGATCAACTTCATATTTAATATTCCTAATCAATGAAAAAACTATAAAAAATTCTTAATATATTTTTCAACCTAAGGCATCATGTTCCATATTTGCTCATAAAAATTGAAAATAAAAAACAAATCAACTCGTACACGAATTCCTATGTATGGGGAGCAAACGTTTTTTTAGCATATAGGGAGCAAACATTATGGTGTTTATGGACAAGGATGCATAGTTGCATGCACTGTCACGCAATTTTGAGTTGTAGGGATAGCAGTATATGTTGAGTTTGAGAAATTTAAGTTCATCAGACATCGATCTTTGGGTGTAGAAGACAACAACAAAAGTATGGTGTGCATGGAGGTTCGGACGTGATAAATTTAGGGTGGCGGAAAATTGAAAATGGTGAAGTTTCTTAGTTTTTGTTTCAAATATTAAATATAAATATATAATGGCACATTTGTATTCTATTAGTGGTATTGAATATAATTCATGTCAAACTCTTATAACATGGACTCTTCACAAAAATGAGAGGACTACTGTTGTAACCATGACAATATAATGACATGTTTGTATGGGAGGCGGCTCAATGCTTAGGCCCAAAGTGGCCAGTGTTATGGTACTGGGCAGGGGTATCCGCAGTCTTGCCGTTGGGATGTAAACTTCCGCGCGCGGAATCACGGTAGTAACAGTCGTCTATCCGGTGTTATATGAGATCTTCCATATTTATCTTGATTTCTCAAATTATGCCTTCGGCTGGTAGCGGTTAGCAGTTGGATGCACATTTTTTTTAATCTTGAATTGCCATATTTATCTTGAATTTTTGATCGCCGAACATTGGGAATATAAATCGTGAATAACTTTTAAGTCGTTTAATTTGGAAATGTGAAAACTAAATGAATAGATTTGTCTTGCAAAATACTTTCATAAAAGAGTAAATTGCACCCACCATACAACAACTTGTATGGTTGTATCACTTTGGCCCATTAAGTTGCAAAACAGTGCAATCACATGCTACAAGTTGTTTCTTGTGTGCACATACGGTCTCATGTATGCCACGTCAACGTATTTCGCCATGGTGGCAGTGTTTATGTGGGTTGTTTTATGCACATAACCTCATATCTTTGTCTTTCTCTTGTATGATTCTAGTGCACGTGGGTGAGGCCCGCTAGCCCGCCCGTTTTGTCTGGTAGCGCAGACGCATGGCACCTCCCGTGCGTGCGCGCACAGATTTGGGATTGCGAACCATACTCCCTTATGCCTGACTTGCATCATTTGTTGGGTTCACTTCAATTCTCATTATGTTCTACAATTCCACAAGGATTCCTCATTTATAGCAAAGATAAACAATTTTTGCGATGGACGGGATATGAACTAGCGAGAGTCCGCAAGATTGGACGATGAGGTGTTGTTGACCGGCAAAAGGATAGGAGAGAGAATCAACAAAAAGAAATAAAAAGAATAGGAGATCGAAGTGGCTCAAATAAAAGGACGAACAACTCCAGGGCGTTATTTGGAGGAAAAAAATAGCAGTCCATGACAAACCCACGTTATACTGCCAGCATAGCGAAATACATTGACGTGGCATACACTAGACCGTATGTGCACAGAACAAACAACTTGTAGCATGTAATTGCGCATTTTGCAACTTAATGGACCAAAGTGATACAACCACACAAGTTGTTGTATGGTGGATGTAATTTACTCTTCATGAAAGTATATATATATGTTGTTTTTAATAAATATCTTTATAAAAATAAGAAGTCAAAGTTGTACTTTAGAGACCGTGTCGCTGTCCTAAACGACTTCTTTTACCAAACTCGAGGGAGTATAATAATTAATGTAACGGTAATGCTAGAGTCCGGACGTCCGGATGCGTGTGCCCCCATCGGACGGCTACGTGGCACAGTTCTATCCAAGCATTTTCCAAACCTTATCCCCGTTCCTTGTCTTTCCAAACCCAGTCAACGCCCGTACAGACCATTTGCTTGCCGGCCATTCCATCGATGGTTGTGTTGTTGCATCACGAAGTCGAGTGCCCCATCTCCAAATTGACTTGCGAAGCTCGCGAAGCTTGCTCACGCGTGACCCAACACAACCCAGCGGATCCCGGCGAGCTTGCAGCCTGGCGGAAGGAACACGAGGGCGGCGTGCCGGGACTCCGGGAGGGCTGCCTCCGCGCGAAGTTGCCGGGAGGGCCGCACGCAGCGGTGCTCCGGCGAGCTCGGAGGCGCTAGGGCGGCGGTGCTCCGGTGAGCTGCCAAGAGGGCGGCGGGCGGCAGTGCTATGGCAAATTCGGCGTCCACCACGGCGCGCTCTCGGACCAAGTCTGCGGCTATCCGTGGGTGCTGCACGCCAGCTTCGTCAACCTCGCGCACAAACCGTGCCCCGCTCGCCTTCTCTAGCGTAGGGGCTGCTCATTGCAACCTTCTCCACTTTCCGGTGACGAATTGTTATGTTTCAATCGTGATTTTGTAATGTTGCAGTTGCGATTCTGTGATGTTGCAATAGTTTGCGATGTTTCAACAATCAACCTTGAATTTGAGATGTTTCATCAGCGATTTATGATGTTTCAACTGTGATTTTGTGAAGTTGCAGTTGCCGTTCTGTGATATTATGCAACCGTGATTTATTAGGTTTTCTTAATCAATGAGATGTCACAATCGTCATTGGCTCATGTTGCAATTGCATTTTTGTTATGTTGCAATCCTGATTTGTTTTCTTTTGTCGCCATGAGATTGTTGCAACCAAAAGTTTGTGATATTTCAGCCCATTAATTTGTGATTTTTGCAAACGACTTGTGGTGTTTCAATCGTGATATGGAGGGAGAAATTCTATTACCTACTCCCTCCGTCCCAAAAAACTAGTCATTTTACCCGATTTGGCAGATTTGCATGTGCATATACGCATGCAACAGTCGGTTAGCACCAAATCTGGCTAAAAGATAGTGGCAATCAAGGTCATTTTACATTTTTGTTAATCTGTCCTAAAACATCTAGAATGACTTGTTTTTTGGGACGGAGGGAGTAGAGGAGATGCGACATTTGCACTCCCTGACGGCGAATCGAAGTTTTGGGGCGTCGCCTCGCCTGAAGCTCGCCCCTCCCCAAGCCACGCAAAGAACTCGTGAAAAGGTTTTCTGACTCGCCTACGTTGCATGCAACACGAACACAATGTTGCGGTGGAAAATTTTGCTGGTTCATCTAACGGATGTGCTTCCCGCAATTGGACGGCTGCACCTGCGTCCGACGCTATCAATATGTTCACTATGTTTCGGTAGAATTTTTTCAATGTTGCAGTTGCATGATAGTGATGTTGTAATAGCTTTGTTTCAATGTTGCACAAATTCAACTATAAATTAAACGATGTTGCATGCAACAGAGCTCCGATGTTACGGCGGAAATTTTACTCCCCACACCCAGATGTTTCACTGTGTTTCAGTACGTAATTTTTGATGTATTCATAATATTGCAAATATGTATTTTCGATGTTGCGACGACCGTCCGATGAAAAAAACGATCGGACGTCCAGGACACTAGCACTTTCTTTAATAATTGAAAAACAAATGGATCGTTTCAGCCATACGTACCCTCCTGTTCGTAAAAGTATATTCACTCTCATAATATAGCTAGCTAATGATTGGCCCCAAAACAGTTGGTTTTGTCTGTGATTGTACTCGTTAAATACAGTCATGCATGCGACCTATAAACAACAATTTAACATTTTACACTTAGCTATGGCTGAACTGTTTAAGCTGTAGTAGGGTTCAGTATAACATGGACCTTAGTTTTTTTTAACTCGACGCTGTTGAAGATTCGGAAAGGACTTGAAAACTATTTTCAAGATCTTGGATTATAATCCGCGATATTTAAGCCAATGTTTTGTTTATTTTGATAAACTGTCCATTTCTTTTTGACCAGTTGTTAGTTTACTTCGATGAACCATACCGCGAGATGGGTAAAATTACATACCTGCGTGTCTTCTTGTCGAATTCGACCATGGACTACAAAGCATAGAACAAAAAACCGGACCGGAGATCGAACCGGTCAGGCTACTGGTTCAATGGTTTGCCGGTCCAACCAGTGGTTCACTGGTCCAACCAGTGGTTCATTATTTATTAGTAAAATATTTATTTCTTATGATTTGTATGAGAAATATATATGTTTTCTTACCTAAACATCAAACTAATCACTGGTTCACTGGTTTGATAAAAAAACCACCGGTTCAACCGGTCGCTGGTTCACTGGTTCAACACAAAACCGGCCGGTTCGACATAAAACCGGCCGGTTCAACCGGTTCAATTGCATGGCCGGTCTTTTAACTGAACCGAACCAGTCCGGTCACCGGTTCACGGTTTTTCCGGTCGGACCACTGGTCTGGTCCGGTTTTTTGTTCTAGGCTACAAAGCTTGAATTGGATAATGACTCGCAGCTGAAACCAATGGACCATTCAATCCATTTGACCCTATTTTGAACGGACCCGACATTACCGTTCACGCGGTCACGCATGCAAGGCGACCATTCTATCCGATCAACTACTACACGAACCATTAATCACGTCGGCTCATTCGCACTGGCTTGATATGAGCCGCTTCAAATGAATAGTCATTCGCGCCGGTCCAAAATTGAGCTACTTCGAATGACTAGTTATTCGCACTGGCCCATATTGAGCTGTTTCGAATGACTCATTATTCTCTCCATCCCAAATTGTTCCACTTTAAAAATTCATAACATTTTTATACGGTCTCGGATTGAGAAGAACTTTCTATGAAATTTGTACATTTTGATGAGATCAACAACTTTATAACTGAAGTTTTTTATTTGAAGTCATTTAGATGCCCAAAACAGTTCTTGTCCTTGTTTCTGCTGTTGTAACTTATTTCAGGTTGTATTCTGAATTTTATAACTTTTGCATACGGCCTTGGATGGAGAGAAAATTTGTACACAATTTGTACATTTTAACGAGATCTATAACTATGTAGTTGAAACAATTTTTATTTTAAGGCATTTAGATGCCCATAACAGTCCTGTCCTTGTGTCTTGCTCTCGTAACTTGAATTTCAGGTTGTATTTTGAATTTTGTAGCTTCTGATTATAGTCCCGGATAGCTAGATATTTTATACAAAATTTTTATTTTCGATGAGATCTACGACTTTGTAGTTTAAAGTTTTTTGATTTGAAGCTATTTGGATGCTCAAATAATAGATCTATGCTTTAGACAATAGGGGTCAAAAGGAATATAACTCCCTTATGTGTGTATGAATGACATCTGTGTGACATGGTAAGGAAGGGTAGCGCGAGACAGAAGGTTGTGAGTTCGAAGGTTGGGCGCCGCACACTCACGTATTTCGCGTGAAATACGGGTGACTTGTGACCGTAGAGCTCAAGGATGGCCTCCGGGCTAAAAAAATATTTTTTATTTCATTTGTTAATATCTATTTTTACTATCCGTGCCGGTGCGACATCCATCGGTCAATATGACTGTCAAACAAAGCGGTGAAATAACCGGCTCAAATAACCGCCTCATTCGCATCGCTTAAGGGAAGCGGTGAAAACAAACGGTTCGAATGAGGTTTCGCGCCGCTTCGGATAAGAGTCTCTGCAGTGTGACGATAGGACGACCGGATAAATTCATGGCAAAACTTTTTATGACCGGAATATCCGATCGAGCTTTGATCGGAGGAGAGGAATAGGTTGCTCGGCCTAGAGACGATATCAAGCGCGTCATACATGAAACTGTTATGGACGCCCTGAACAGGTTGATGGTCAGAGCACATGATGATGGAATCTTGCAACCAACCGGCATACCGCCGATCAGGCACCATTGCAGCCTCTACGCGGACGATGCCATCCTTTTTGCAGCCCCAGAACGAAGTAAGGCCAGAGCAATCAGCCGCATACTGGACATCTTTGGAGAGGCATCAGGGCCTGTGCACTAACTGGCCAAATGTTCAATCACACCTATCTTTGGCTGCGAGGAATCAATTGAGGAATTCGAAGCTATCATGCCATGTGAGATACGACCGTTCCCAATCACTTATCTTGGTGTGCCATTGTCAACACGCGCTTTGCCTAAGTGCAGTTTCGGCCATTGGTGGAAAAGGTGGCCGCCAAGCTCCCGACATGGCAAGGGCTGCTCATGAATAAGTGCGGTCGGTTAACAATGATGAAGTCGACACTCTCTGCAATGCCCATATACTTGATCATGTCAGATAAACTGCCGCCATGGG
The DNA here is from genome assembly GCA_015476505.1 of Urochloa ruziziensis. Lineage (NCBI taxonomy): Eukaryota > Viridiplantae > Streptophyta > Magnoliopsida > Poales > Poaceae > Urochloa > Urochloa ruziziensis. The sequence goes on along the minus strand of CM027126.1, from coordinate 8,085,408 downwards.
CAATCCAGCAGCTGGACAACATTCGGAGGAATTTTCTGTGGACGGGGCAAGACAAGGCAGTTCGTGGGAAGAATGCAGTTGCTTGGCCAACTTGATGTCGGCCTACTGAGTTCGGTGGCCTAGGGGTGATGGACTTCAGGCTAGCCGGTGTGGCCATGAGAACGCGCTGGCTCTGGCTACAGAAGACTGACATTGAACGATCATGGTATGCACTGCAAATTCAGGTGGAGCCTGATGTGCGCGCCTTCTTTGAAGCCTCGACCACGGTTCACTTGGGAAACGGTGAGAGGATCCTATTCTGGGTAGACAAATGGGTGGATGGTTAGTCTATCTCTCAGATTGCGCCAAATTTAATTGACACCGTCCCAAAGAGAACAAGAAACACCAGAACAGTCGCTCAGGCGCTTGACGGCCGGTGGTGGACACAGGACATCCGAACTGGCCTGTCCATACCACTGCTACTTGAGTACATTGAGCTGTGGCACAGGATGGCGGCCGTGCAGCTGATTGACAGCCCTGATCACTTCAGGTGGAGATGGACAGCTGATGGAATTTTCACTTCGGCATCGGCATACAACAAGCTGCATGAAGGCAACATCCGTCTGCAGGGCGCGCGAAGGATCTGGCGGACGTGGACACCACCCAAAGTAAAATTCCTCACTTGGCTGGCAACAAAGCGCAGGCTATGGACGGCGGACCGTCGACGACGCCGGGGTCTAGACGCGCATGACAAATGTTGGCTGTGTGATCAAGAGAACGAAACCTGTGACCACATGCTTGTTAATTGCTCCTATGTCAAACAGGTATGGTGGGATGTGCTTTCCTTCATGCACTGCTCCTGCTCCTTCCCGGCGGGGCATCTATCACTGCAGGCATGTTGGGCACACCTGTGTAAGCTGCAGCCTAGAGGACGTCGGAAGGGCTTCGACACCCTGTTCATGCTTGTCATCTGGCTTGTTCATGCTTGTCATCTGGACCATATGGACCAGCAAGGTTTAAGCATGGGGGATTATTTGCGCTGTTAAATGACACATTTTTGGTGTCGTTTACATAATGATTTCATGCTTATTCCTACGCTAACCCCGCCACTTGGCACTGAAATAACCCCATTTCCGCTTGTGCACATATTCTTGGAGCATTTTGGTTTACGCAGGGTATTTGGCTATTTTGGAGCGAATATGGGCTGAATCTGAGAAGTAGCAACAACACTGCAAGATGAAGGCCAAAAGCCCTAATGAAGCCCAAAGGAACCGAAGCCTGTTCATGCTCTACTCCAACGGGCCACCTTAGACAAGGCTTAATTGAAGATAAGGCCGGAGCAAGGCAAATCCAGCGCAGACTCTGAGGACATGTAAAGACCCATCCATATCCCGAAGCAAACGACGTCCAAAGCCCACAAGAATTGGAACACAATATATTGAACATCAGAGAAGAGTGCACGCAAAAAATGGGACCGATGCAAGCCAAAAAGGCCCTGGGCCGGCCGGCCAGGGGCCCCTTGGCCGCGCCACTGAGGCCTTTTCTGCGCCGCCTCGGCCTCCCCTTCGAGCTAGGGTTTCCCCGTTATATAAACAGCCTGTCTTCCTGAGGAGGGCATCATCCATTCACCAGAAGTCGTTGAAACCTAGACGGGAGCACCGGATGGAGACGACGACCGCCGCAAGTCCTCGAAGTTGTCTAGGGGATGGCCTAGGCCGACCCTAGCCACCATGGCCGCCCTGCGTGGTTGCGCTATGGTGAAGTTCAGGAGCCAATCATTCATCGTCTGTGGTATGTACTCGGAGGTGATGATGTAATGAATCCATTCATTTGAGTAATGATCATCTTGTCATCCGATTCTTTAGCGATCAAGTGTCTCCCTTTATGATCTTGTGCTTGCTTGGGTTTGCTTTGCTTTCAATCTATTAGTCGATATAGATTGCTCGGGGTGTTCTTGTAGCCATGGGGGCTAGGTGTTCATACCAGATCTACCAAGGAGTACAACACGTTCTTCGAACATGCCCTTGTAATTGCTAGACTGATAAGGAGCGTCGTGACAGGGCGTGGCCTGTGTAGGGTGGTAGTTCTCGAGGGTTTGACCGGAGGTAGTGATTTAAAGAGGCTTCGAATAAGATGCTTGATGTGTTTACCATTCTTGGCTAGAGCTACAACTAGAAGGCGATAGGCTTAGTCGATCTTTGGTTTAGCTTTGCCTATGTTTGTGGATATGATCAACATATACTACATTCATATCTATTATGTTTACCTTTATATGCAATCAACGCTTAATGTTAGGATTAGATCTATTAGATTAGATGAAAACCCTAGCTAGTTCGCTGCCGATCCACGGATTGATAACCTTGGAAGAATACTCTAAGGGAAAGGCTACGATGATCCGTGCGCTTGCGGTGAATCTTAGCGTGCAGTTTGCGTCGCCAACAGCGGTTCATCGATTTGTGGAACCCCAACTCAGTGATTTTAATCATTAATCTGCAATTTGGTTGCATCTATCTTGTTCTTGCTTGTGTTCTTTGATTCACAGGCATCGATTAGCCTTCTTGTGCTGCTATTGCGGGGTTCAGAACGTGTTGTTGAAAAGTCATATCGTTTTGTATATATAGCGTATGCGCCAAATTGAGAGTTATCCTCACCTGACGGAAGATCGGGCACCCTGGTCCCCATCATTTTGCCAGCAGTATAAACCATAAGTGACTGGAATATCCGATAAATGATCATACTATCGATCGGACATTGAAGAATATAACATTTCTTTCAACTGGATGAACTTTGTCTTGCGACTGTGATCGGAACATCCGATTCCGATTAGTGCTGCTTTTTAACCCTTAACTTTTTCAACGGCTTACACTACTGTAGAGAGCACTATCCTAAACGGCGTGAAAACCTCATCCGACGCCAGCGCTGCTTTTCTTTTAGTGATGCCAATAAGAGGGTCAACCTAAATGGTTATTTACCCGTTTTCAATAACTGATTAATCGTGTCGACGTGCTTCGCACCGCATAGAAAGACTTCTTATTCAAATCGATTTATTTAGCGTCGGAGCGTTTGACTATATATACTAATCGGTTCGTTTAGCGTCGTGTTGTTTTATTAACCTATTGCTACCAGATTAATTAACGCCGGTTAGGATGATGGCACACACATTTAAAAAAATCTTCATTTCAATCATTTGATCTCAAATGAATACTAGTTATATATGGATCGTTATGAACGAATTGCACCCACAACGGATTCACATTCAACTGAATGTGAATGTGTATGTGCTAGACGTTCACAGCAACACAGAATCTAGCTGGTACCCATTCGAGATCAATTTCAACGTTTCATCACTAAACAACATTGACTTCATCACTTAACATAATCTAGTTGCAGATAAAGTAAAGTTCATTACTAGATAGCACTTTGACTCATCACTAGAGAGTCTAAGTTGCATATAACACAAATAATAAATTCAACAAGTAGTTCATCTCATAACACAGGAATAAATAACTAGCTAGTGGTAGCATAATTAAGGAACGATAATACCTAGCTAAACAGACCAAAATGGGCAATTCGTTCATAACAAAATAATGTAATCCCACAACGCTTACATCACTGGATTACTCCGCTATTTCAGTGGAGCTCATCCCGGCGCCACCGTCACCGCCATCATCCCAACAGAGGTTGCAATGGTCGAAGGGGACGCAGCGGCGCCTGGTGGTGATGTCGCGGGCCAGATCCGTGAGAGCACGAGCCTTCTCTACAGCCAAAGCCGCCTCCACGACTGCCTGCGGATCTAGCTCGTGCTCGAACATGGCTTGCCTCTACACAACGGAGGAGACCTGATCCGCGGTGGCGAGGGCGACGAAGGCCACCGCTTTTCGTGACTCCGCCGCAGATCCGGTCGGTGGCGGCAGCAGCGAAGGAGTGGAGGAAGGCCTTCCGTGCCATCGAGGCCACCGCCTCGCGAGCGACGAAGTTCGCGACGTGGCTAACTGCGGCCGCCTAAGCTGCCACAGTCCTGGCCCCTGCGTTGATGGAGGACGCCATGCGGAGGACGACGAGGACGCAACCGGAACTAGGAGAGCGGAGTGGTGGAGGTACACTACAGAAGTGGACGTGGCTGGGCTACTTTGTGGACACTATGGGCAGAGTGATAGGGTTTGGTCGCTATGGGAATGGGGCGGCTTTTATTTATAGCTGTGCCTCATTCTAAGCAGCGTTAAATAGGCCGCTTAGAATGAGGGTCTTATCCTAAGCAGCTTAATATGGGCCGCTTAGAATGAGAGCCTTATTCTAAGAGGTCCATTCTATGCCGCTTAGAATAAGAAATATAAATTTAAAAAATTAAACAGAAGATGAAACAAAGAAGAAAACAGAAATAAAAATTACACATACATAATGAAACATTATTAGTACCGCTACTACATTGTTCCTTGTCCTCCATACCAAATTACAGAAACAAACTAAAAAAACTACGGATCTAGCCTGGGGAGAGGGCAAGGCGGCTGCAGTTCAGGAGGCTCTACGGCGTCAAGCTGCTCATCCATGACCCGGAGCGCCAGGACGCGTTTATGCACACCGTCTACCCCCTCCATTTCCAGATACGGTCATGAAACCTCTCCACATCTCCTGCTTTAGGAAGCTGCACGTAGAAGGTGTGGTCGAAATAGTCGTCCGCCATTGTTATCCTAGGGCGGAAATGGCCAAGGACATGGTTGACGATGAAGCTGGTGGTAATGAATGGATTGTGGCGTTGTCGTTGGCGATGACGTCGTTCCAGTCGAGGCGAAACGTAGGCGACGACGACGCGAATATGTTCGATGACCCGTTGGGAGACATGCTCTCGGCAATGTGGCGGTGGCTACCCTCTAGGGAAGCGCCTCCGTATCCGCTCCTCCATGGCCACCCGCACCTCCATAGCCTCTTGGTTTCCTTGCAAATAAAATGGACAAAAATGGGGAACAGAGGCAGGGGATGAACGAAGAAGCAGAGTACAAATAAATAGAGTCACAGCTATCAACTTCTCGTGCAGGATGAAGCGGTTGGAGGACACGTGTGCCGGGTGCGGTTATTCTAAGCAGCTGATAGCACATCGCTTAGAATGAGCCCATAGAAATTGTAAAAAAATAAAAACATGATATATCTAACTCTTTATTGATCAAAGACGGCTCATTACATACAGATTGTTATAAAGTTCTAAAAGGAAAGATACAAGGCTGATCTTGTTCATCGTTGCCGATCAAACGATGATTTTGTTTATCGTTGCCAGATTGATAAATCCCCAAAAGGGGGAGGGCAGGATGGAGAAAAGGTACAACAAGAGGAAGCACAAATCTATAGGGCTTTCTGTGCTACGCATCGGACTTGCGATCCACTTGAACTCCTCTATCTTGGCCAACGAGGAAAGGGCATCCTATCAACCTCGCCTTGATCAGTTTCCTCTCGGTAGAGTGCGGTGAATGTCATCATGAGGATTCTCCTAGCGATTGTACCTCCTGGCTGCACAAAAGGAGATCGAAGAAGTGGCCGAATATCCTACCCTATCACGAGAATTCTCTTAAAGATCAGAAAAGGAAGGTGTGACTATGGAGGCAAAAAACAGGAGCTTTCTGCCTACGAGATCTATTTTTTGCGTCATGGCTGGGTACGGTGTGACGATGATAGACCCTTAGAGGCTTTATTTATAGTCAAAGGAGAAAGAGAGATCACGAAGAAAACAGATCAGTTGTGCTCAACTTGTATCGCAAGATGAAAAAGACTCGGTTTCACACAAATTGCGCACGTCTGTCCGTCCGCACTTCAACTTCCAAGAAGCGTTTTAAATTCCCAAAGCAATCGGTTCAAATATAAACCGCTTCGAAAAATGAATATTCTAGCTGACATCTAATGCATCGTTTATTATGCACCGCTTCTTTTACATATCTGAGTCGGCTCATGACTTGCACCGCTTCGTATGATGGCCTTATTCTAAGCGGCACATGTCACACTGCTTACAACGACTTAAACTAAGCAGGCTATTTTGGCCCGCTTCATATGGACGGATGAGGATAATCTTTACCTAATAATAAAGCAAGAAAGAAATCCTTCATATGTTCTGCCATTAATTTTTGTTTCTGCCTAACCTGCTTGGTACGTCATTGACTTCCGCCTAAAAAAAACAGCCCGTATTTTGTTCCCTTTCTCAATCCGATACATACTCGGAGTCCAGGCGTCACGCACATGTTGCTCCCTCGTGTGATTTGGAGACGGAGAAAGCAAGGGTGCTCTGGTCTGCCTTGAAGGAGATCGATGGATAATCTGCTAATCAGGGTAAGAAGAAAAGCGAACGCTCGTTGTTTTTTTTTTTTTCCCGAGAAAGCAAGGGTGCTTTGGTTTTGGCCTTTTGGGAGAAGCATGAGCTGCTGCTTGATTCGGTGGAGAGAGGAGCTGAGCACTAGCGTATGTGTAAAGGCTGCAACTTATATTAGTACGTGGAGCTTGGTGCTTTGCTGGCTGCGCGTACCGTATAAAAGGCGGAGGAAGAAGCTGGAGAAAGGAGACAGCCAGGGTTTCCAGCACGCATAGATGCATGACTTTGTTCAAAGGACAGACAGAATGCGACCTATCGTGCGCTACAGGAACGTTTGACCCCTCCTCCCCCTTCTTCTTCCTCCCGCCGCTAGCAACTTGCGTATTCTGTCTCGCAACGTCATTTCAATAGCGGCAACAACTTATCCCCGTGACGTCCACGCCCACCACCACCTCCCCCGACTCCGACGGCCTCCGTTGCCGCCCATCACCGTGGCCCAAACTAACGCGGACGGTGAACTCCCCCACGTCCACCACCTCCACCACCTCCATCGGCTCCGGCGGCCTCCGCCGCCTTCACCGTCGGCCACCCACTGCCTCCCACCCTAACACGTCCTCGTCCTTCGCCCCTGCCGCCGGCCACCACCCCGACCGGTGGCTCTCGCAGCCATGCCGCCCACCCACAACCCACCGCTGGCCGTCGACCATGTCCACGCTAACTCGTCGTCCTCCTTCGCCCCCGCCACCCACACCGGATGTCCAACCCTTGCCCGGCCGGCGGCGCTCCCCTGCCGCCGCGCCCACCGCCGCCGGCCAACCCGTCACCACCACCCCAAAACTCCCCTCTAAGTTCGATGACCATGGCAACCCCAATCAACCCTGGAACCTAATCTAGGGCCCTAAACCGGCGGCGCGACGCTCAGCTAGGCGACGGCGGCGGCGCGGAGCAACTTCTACGAAATAGCAACTTGGGAGGGCTAAGGGAGGAGGAAGACAAGTCGGTGGGCCAGGCCGGTCGCTCGGTCGCGTTGGAGCGCGACCGGACGACCGTTATAGTTTTCCTTGTTCAAAGTGGAGCGAAGGTCTGACTCGCGTCCAAGGCCCAACGCTCGGGATCCACGTGTTACTTGATTGGGTTTATGGTAGAAACCTGATTTTGGGTAAGTGGCCTAAGCCCAATTTTTAATTTTTTAGGTTGCGGGCATTTGTTTTGTATGTTAGGTCTAATTGTGATTTGGGCTGATGATTTTGCTGTGTCCATTGTAACAAATCTAATCTAAATTAATGACTGGATCAATTAGAATTAAGTTTCGGGCTTGTAATCTATCAGCAAGCATGTTTATTGAGATACATCCCGTAGCAAAGCACGGGCATGTTTGCTAGTGGTTTCTAAAGTAGTGTTAACTCTTGGACCCTAGCCACCCTTTGGTCATATGAGCTACTCTTGACGCCATAAACACTTGAACACACCATTGAGGAGCTGAGTTGAGTAAGAGCCAAAGATTTGAAGATTCAATTCCTATTGCTTTAAAGGGACAAGTGTGCATCATCCTCTTGATGAGTCTTAGTGAGGTCAAGTGAAAGTGATAATGTTTATTACTTTTGATGATTGACGGCGCCTCAGCCGGCCCATTAACGGAACGAGCAAAAATTGTAGCTCGGCTCGTTAAAAAATCTACCGATCCAAACCGAGCTGAACCGAGCCATATTTAGTTTGAGACAAGCTATCTCGCGAGTGTTGAGCTCGACGTCCGGCCCCACCCACAGCCCATGAAATTTTTTTCCCATGGGCCTTGGATGAATAATGGTTCTAAAAGCTGAAACTAAAACAAATGGATGCTTAAAGTAATTTATAGAATACAAACGCTCTCTATAAAACAACACACAAGCAGCGTGCAACCAGTTGGCTTAATAACAATGTGCCACGCCATCCATGCGTACAGGCAAAATGTGAACGAAATAAATCACAAATTCAATCTGGAATGAAAAAAAGAAAGGTAGAAATGCAATGCTCACCACTTTTCCTCTGTACTATAGAAAGGGCACAAACAGTAGCTGCAGAGCAAAAACCTTCCCAACAGGATAAACTAAACAATCAGATGGGCACACGCACCCAAATCACAGAAAATTCGCGTGATAACGTGCTTACTGTACAAAAAAGTGGCTGATGGAATCAAAAATTTTGGCCGAATTAGGAGTTTGCACGTTACTGCAGAAACCGTTAACCTCATCGGCCCATCCGCACCGGCTCAAAACGCCCCGCTTCGTTAATTCATTGGAAGCGGTTGTGATGGTGCTGGCTCGAATAATGGCCTCAAATGCGCTGGTGATATTACTAGGCCGGCTCGTTTAACTAAACGAGCCGGCTCAAACAAAAGCCGGTTACAATAACGACTCATTCTAACCGGTGCGGAATATGCCAGTTAGCATATTCCTTTTTCCAAGCGGTGCAAAATTAAACCACTTTACTTGGTAATTTGAACCATCATCGGAAGCTGCAGCGCATGCGCAGAGTCCGCGTGCAGTTATACGCGCCCTTTGACGACGACGGCGTGTACGGGCGACCGTCCGACCTGGTCCCTTTGCGACCGGCTTGCGATACAAGTTGATCGCCCTGGTAGCTATATATATACCGCATGATCTTCTCGATCGATCCATCCATCCTTTTCCTATCTCGCCCCTCTACTTTCACACGCACTCTCTAGAAAGGCAGTCGGAGATCCGTTCGAGGAGATCAGCCCCTTCGTTGTCAAGCCCCTACGCCATGAATCCGTTCCTCGAGCATACCCCGCGCCCCCAGTTCCTCAAGACCTGCCCGTGGCCATCGCCACATGTGGAGGAAGTGTTCATCTCCAACCGCATCCTGAAGCAATTGTTTGTCTACGGCGGCGTGCAGCAGGACGAGGACGTCGTCATCGCCTACGTCTCCAAGAAGAACCACACGGCCCTCGTCACCACCACCACCGTGGTGCACGAGGTGCTGCGGGACTGGCGGACGGCCAAGTTCGCCTGCGACGACGACTCCGACACCATCAGGTTCTTCGTCAAGCTGCTGTCGCGCGCGGAGGCAGAGATGTTTCAGGAGCACGTCACCTTCCACCGCGTCATTCATCTCACGGAGAGGGCGATGCTGACGGCGAGGGCGATGGCGCCGGAGAAGGCCACCAGCAGTGGTACTAATTTTATTTAGTTTCTTTTAATTTGTTTGTGTAATGTGTGGTAGCGGAGAAGTAACGAACAATGGCTACTATGGTACAATAATAATAAAGTTTAATTATGTATGTATAAATGTTGCTGAATCTCTGGTGCGTTTGTAAGCGATCTGTTTCTTCTCTGTTTTATTTTTTAAATGATATTACCTATCCTAAGCGGCACAATTTACACCGCTTAGAATTAAGTGTTGGCTATAAATCGGCCGGCCCATTCCGACACCAACCTAACCCTATCCACTCCGCCTACCACTACAGTAACCAACCCTATCCACTCCGCCGCCGCCCTGCCTCATCCCACCGCGCCCCGTTCCTCAGTCGTGTCCTTCTCCTCCTCCGCATGGCCTCCTCCCTCGACGCATGGGCCACGCATGCGACAGCTCAGGCGGCAGCGCTTAGCCGCGTCACCGCTACGTCGCTCGGTCAACAGTGGCCTCGGTGGCGCGGGAGGGCTTCCTCTGCTCATTCGCCGCTGCCGCCACCGTATCTGCGGCCTCCTTGACCGGATCCGCCGCGAAGGGGGTCGCCTCGGTCGTGTAGAGGCAAGGAGCGCTTGAAGCACGGGCTAGATCCGCAGCCGCGGAAGCGGCCTTGGCTGCGGATCTGGCCCGTGCGCTTGCGGATCTGGCCCGCGACTTCACCACCAGGCGCCGCTACCTCTCCTTCGACCAAGACCTTCGTCGGGATGATGGCGGAGACGGTGGCACCAGGATGAGCTCCACTTCAATTGCGGTGTAATCCGGCGATGTAAACGTCGTGGGATTACATTCTTTTGTCGTTATGAACGAATTGCTCATTTTGGCCCGTGTAGCTAATCACTATCATTTTTCAATTATCGTACCACTAGTTATATGTTATGAGATGAACTGCGTGTTCAATTTATTATCTGTGTTATCTAAAACTTATTAGCTAGACTCTCTATTGATGAAGTCAAAGTGTTATTAAGTGATGAACTGCTAGTGATGAACTTGGTTGTGATAAACAGCTAAGTGACGAACTTGTAGAGAGTCATGAACTGTTTAGTGATGAACAACGTTGAATATGGGTACTGGCTAGATTCTGTGTTGCTGTGAACGTCTAGCACGTACACGTTCACATTCTATTGAATGTGAATCTATTGTGTGTGCAATTCGTTCATAACGATACATATATAACTAGCCAGTATTCATTCGAGATCAAATGACTGAAACAAATGTGTTTTTTAAACGTGTGGCCATCATCCTAACCGGCGTTAATTAAACCGGTAGCAATAGGTTATTAAAACTACTCAGCGTCTAACGAACCGATTAGTATACGTAGTCAAACGCTCCAGCGCTAAACAAACTGATTCGAACAAGAAGTCACTACTACACAAAACCTCATCACAACCGGTTCGTAACCCCTATCACAACCGGTTTTGGGAGGCGGATGAGATAAAGCGGCTGTGATAGTCACCCCTATCACATTTTATTTATTTGGGGGATGGACCCCATCAGCCACTACCCACCGTCGCAAAGTCGCGCATTTTTCGCGGAAAAATCGCGCGCTACGCGGTTGGCGGGATTCGAACCCGCGACCTCAGCTTCGTGCATAGCCTCCTCTACCACTGCACCAATAGAGTGTTTGTGTCTATATACCATTTTTATTCCCCTCATATTAATGTTTTTCGAGTGTAAATTGCTTATTTGAGGCTCTAAATGACTTCAAATAAAAAAGTGATGAACTGTAATGTTTCGTAACTTTTCAAGATCTAACTTTCGTTTTGGTCAAAAGTTCATCCGAGGTCGTTTACAAAATTTGAATTTTCAAATTTAAAAAATTCAAACTTAGATTCGGATAAAAGATGACTTCAAATAAAAAAGTGATGAACTACAATGTTTCATAACTTTTCAAGATCTACAACTTTCGTTTTGGTCAAAAGTTCATCCGAGGTCGTCTACAAAATTTGAATTTTCAAATTTGAAAAATTCAAACTTAGATTCGGTTGACAAGATGACTTCAAATAAAAAAGTGGTGAACTACAATGTTTCATAACTTTTGCAAGATCTACAACTTTCGTTTTGGTCAAAAGTTCATCCGAGATCGTTCACAAAATTTGATTTCGTTTAGCCCTCCAAAAATGTGTAGTAAAGAACCGGTTGTGATACTCACCATCACAACCGGTTTTCAAAAACTGGTTGTGATAGTTAGCATCACAACCGGTTTGTAAGAAAAACCGGTTGTGATATGCCGGCCGACTATCACAACCGGTTTTTGAGAAAAACCGGCTGTGATAGGGGGCATCATACAAATGAAATTGCATGTACAGACAGATGTACAGACAGATGTACAGACAGCTCATACAACCCATAGACAGAGAGACCGTCTGTAAGCTGTTTAATGATTTGCATGGCCCTTAAGATCAACTACAAATGAAATTGTGTATACCATTGTGTGGCTATTTGATGAAAAATTAGATTAGTGAGTTTGTTATTTCATTTGAAATAAAAATGATTAATCTCCAGCAGACACTCTGAAATTCTTACACTACAAAATTATATTGATCAAATATTTTATTAGTATTCGATTTAAATTGCAACTTATGTAATACAACAGCGATATGAAGGGCCCCTTAGTAGTGTAACATGTGAATAAAGTAACAACAACCCTTTCATTCTTATCTCTATCCTCCAGTCATCTCTATCCGCTTGCTCTCTCTCCCCCGTTGCTCCTCATCCAAGAAAATCGCTATAGGGGCAGCACCTTCGATTCAGACGGCATCGCCATGGAGGCAGCACCTGCATGCCGAGATCCATGAACAACACCTTCGATTCCACCATCCTAGCTCCTTCGATTCCACCATCCTCGCTGGAGTACACAGCCGGGGAGGGCCCAACGAGCTCCTAGCGCCGGAGCACGCGGCGGCCTCGTCGAGCTCAGCGGCGGGGTCGAGGCCCGAGCGAGGAGGCATGACGAACGGGGCCATGACGGCCTCTCCTCCTCCCCGCCGCGGCCATGGAGGCCTCCTCGGCGGCGGCGTGGTGCGGTGTGACGGCCTCCAGGAGCTCGTCTTCGTCGTCCTGGAGGGGAGAAATTGGCGCGAGAGGAAAACATCGGGCGCGCAGGATCCAGCGGTCGTCGCCTGGGGACGACGGCTTCCTACAACGCGCTCTCACTCATCCGCTCCGCGTGGAAGAACGGGACACTCGCGTCGCCTCGCGAGGCGACGGGAAGGCCCGTCTCTAGGCATCGTGGGGGTGTTTTTGCAAAACCATCAACATACAGACGCGCTCAAGCTGTACATGCCCTAATGTGTTTTTCATCTAGCCTTGTTGTAAGCAAAGAGTTGTGGACCTTTTTGTTAGCACTACCATAACCTACCCGTTGCCTCGCCCAACCTCCGAGGCGAGGCCGGCATCCTAACTCGACCTTTATATCCCGCTTGACGCCCCCGCCGCCGTCCTCCCGCCGCTGCCGCCAGCCCACCCTCTGCCCACCTCACCTGTCGCACCTGGCCGCCGATCCTGTGCCGGCCAATCCGCCCTGCTCGGCCCCGTGGCGGGGCAGCTCGTTTTGATTGCCGACCCGGTGGGAAGGGGCGGCCTCACGCTGGTGCCATCCCCAGGGGTGTCCTGCCCCTCGGCTGCAAATAATCCAAGACAGCCGGCCCCCAGTCTCACGCATTCCTCAAGCAAAATCGCGGTGCGTAGTCTGCCCTTCAAATTTTGGTTTGGATTCAATTGTTTTTAGCTGCTTTTCTGCCATCTCCCGTTTGCTCAGGTCGGTGCCTCTTCCGTTGTCTTAAGCCGATGCATTCCATGACCCAAAAAATGACTCAACGGATGTTGTGTTCTTTTTTCTGCTTTCTTTACGATTTGCATGTTTCTCCTTTTCCAAATTTTGTTGCCCCCATCATTACAGGTTATTTTGCTTCAGTTTGTGTTGATAGAACAATGATACTTTTCTCACAAATAGAAGACATCAGATAATGCAGAAGGTTAAAGAAATATATTGCATCCTTCTGCCTTATGATTTATTTTATATCTCATATGTACATAGCAATCGGTGTGCTGATCTTTTTCTTTGGTTGATAGGAAAATAGGTAGCAGGGTGCCTTATGATGTACTGGCTAGTTTAACTAATAATAAACTAGCTAGTAAAGGAATATTCTGAAGGGAAATTCTAGTTGTCAAATCGAAATCCAGTGAACAATAACTTGGGTGTTAACACCTATCCAGTGTGATTTAGTCTCCCTCCAAATAAGTGATAAATAAAGATAATAAAGACTTTATCAGGTTACATGAAGACACAGAAAACATGCTTCTGTAGTTGGGTTGTAGTAGGAAATTAACGAGCATATGCATGCTCAACTACCAGAAATAATAAATAAAATGCTTGGGTTGTGGTAACTATATAGTAGGCCAACGATGGAAACAAAAACACAGTCATCTCGTAGGCTTTTGTGTATATGAGGTTAAAAGCATTGGAAAAGTAAAGCTGCCGCTTCTAGGCTACAATACTACAAGTCTCCTTTTATTTTATTTTTTTTGTTTTGTACACTTTGACACACACTGCTTTATGTATGCTTATTTTGATGTGGTGTACAAATTAAACAAATATACTGATATATTGCGACTGACTTTTCTTTCACAGCCTAATTGACTCTTCGAAATGGGGTCTCATGCCATAATTGCAATAGTGTGTCTACTTTGGCTTTCCATCTACGGGGACGCTGCCACCATCACTGCCGGAACCGCAGATGGAATGGAGAAATGGGGCTACGTAGAAGTCCGGCCAAGTAATCCTTTTTTTGCACACATGACGCCTATACTCGTCTCACTCACCTGTGGCAACTAGCAATTTGATTTATTTCTTTTGTACATGCATGTGTGTTCATTCTCCCTAACTCACATGCTTTCCTTCTATTTGCTACTTTGAAGAAGCAAACCTATTTTGGTGGTACTACAAAAGCCCGCAGCGCGTGTCATCGCCAGAAAAGCCATGGCCGACCATCCTTTGGCTCCAAGGTGGCCCGGTACATATTCCCTCTTCATTCCTGGTTCTCTCCTCTTAATGTATGGAATTGAGTTACGTTTCATATTCTCATTTTCTCCTTCTGATCGAGGCATATGTCGTGTTGTCATCATGTTCTTCTGGATTGATCTGTCAGGGAGGTTCAGGCGTTGGACAGGGTAACTTCCTGGAGATCGGCCCTCTTGACGTCGACCAGAACCCACGCAACTCAACTTGGCTGCAGAAGGCCGACCTCATATTTGTGGTCCGTCAGGGAGACCTCCGTTTCCATCTTCAAGTTTCTTCTTCCTTTCTATCACGTTCATGAGCTCAGCTAATGCTCGATGGTCGGGATGGCAGGATAGCCCGGTCGGTGTCGGGTACAGCTACGTCGAGGACCCAAGTGCGCTGGTGAAGACGGATTCGCAGGCGGCCCAAGACCTGATGGATCTCCTGAAGGCACTCTCTGAGGAGATAATGACCCTGCAAACCAGCCCGTTGTTCCTTGTCGGCGAGTCATATGGAGGCAAGTTTGCAGCTTTGGCTGGCGTCTCCATGGCAAGGGCCCTCCGGGCTGGCGCCCTCAAACTCACTCTTGGAGGTAAACTCTGATGCCCATTACCCTCTACAAGTCTCAACCAGACACCAAATTTTGATTTTGAAATAGCATGTCCATTGCAAATTTGCATCTCGATCTGCGCCAATGATTTAATTCCATCCTCTGTCACTACACAGGTGTTGTGCTCGGCGATAGCTGGATTTCGCCTGATGATTTTGCGGTAAGAAATTCATTTCTTAAACCCTTTGATTGATCTATGCAGTCTGCTCGTTTGTTGTTCCAACCGGTTGTTTATTTGGTCGTCATGCAGCTGTCCTACCCATGGCTTCTTCAGGCCATGTCGAGGCTGGACGACAATGCAGTCGGCAAGGCTATCACGTAAGCTAGCTAACTCAGGCAGACTCCATCTATGAGCTAGTGAACTTTACTTCTCCAAATTGAATCTGGCCTTCTCACAGGATGGCACTGACAGTGAAGAAGCAAATAGCAGCAGGGCAGTTTGCAGCCGCCCAACAGACATGGACTAATCAGCTCGATCTGATTAACTCCAAGAGTGGCAGAGTCGTAAGCATTTAACAGTGAATTCTCTACAATAAATTTGCTTGTAGACCACGCATTGCAGTAACACTTATTCTAGGAACTATTTTATATCTTCCATTTGTTTTTCCCATTGTCATTCTCAGCAAGTTGTAGCATGTAGAGATGCCAACTGCACCAGAATGTCTGTGAATGACACAAGGGCCTGCGCTGAGTTGGGGTTCAGAGGGGTTAAGATTTTAGTTTTGGACTTCTGCATGGGGTTCATTCAGTTTCTGTTTAAGTTGATTAAAGTATATTACTATAACTAATTAGATAATAATTCATTAATATCCAAATTAATCGCCAAGAGACGTGCGCTAGAAAAAGTAGTACCATTGATCTGTAGACCCAATTATTGCTTTTAAGCTTACATTCAATTCATTTTCAACCTAAACTAACCATCACTGCCATTATATATAAAAAAACCTAAAAGTAGCCCTCCTAAATTTGAATCTCAAATTACTAAAAAAATGAATCTTAATTTCATATCACATTATGAAAATGATTTTAAGTAATCCCTAAATTGGCATATAAATGACCCATTAATTAATGTCATTATTAAAAATATCATAACATAACTCACGCTACATTTAAAGTAGCCATCTCCACCATTATCTAAAAACAACACAGCATACCTAAATGCCTGTATATTACCCACTTATCCTATTATTATATATCAAAACTAATGGTACGAACTTGCTGCATGCCACCATGTAAAGAGGGAGGTAAGCATATCTTAATTTCCAAGGCATAAGGAATATAAAAATATTTCCTTAATGAGTCAGATACCGATGACAATAATAATCCACGCTGAACTATATTACTGCTCCATGAAAATGTAATATATAAGGGAGTTGCTATTTTAGACTTTTTTATGTTTTTTATGAAACATTATAATTGATATTTAAGCAGTTACAGATTATCAAGTCAAGAAAAGCATACAACACATAAGTCGGTGCGCTGCAAAGCAGAAAAAACTACAGATAGGGATGAAAATGCAGTACAGTAATTGGTAACTGAAATCTATTCGAACGCACCCTAAATATTCCAAAGCTTCTATATAAATGTAGTATTGGAAAATTAACAAATGAAAGAGAGTAGATATAAAAATTGAAATATTATTCCAGTCCATGCTCCATCATACCCCGACATATTTTTTTTTTGGCTTGCTATTGTCAGCCTTTTATGCATTCCAGATGAATTCCAAACACTATATCTAAAGTTCTCACCAAATCTTTTTTTTTTTGTCATCAAGAATAGTTGGCTTGGAGTAATCTTTGCATGTTGGTCACTTGAAAGTACAATTTCAAGGTTTAAACATATTATATACTAGTTGTAGAGTCCCAAAGTTTAGTTATTCCTTAATAGTTTTCATATGTCTATATATGTTACTTTTTTAAATTGTACCTGTGTAACTTCGCCTTCATATATATGTTCCTCCTGCATGAATCAACGCTAATTCTACTCTACTAGTTCATGTAGTCCCTGACCATGTTTCACTTCTCCGATATATTAAAAAAAATCATAGCACATTTTCATTTTGACTAATTAGCTTCATTTAAAGCTTCATTTCGGTTAAGTTATTTGGGACGTTCGGAGAGTTCACCATTTTCCAAATTGTTTGCAGTTTTATAACAGTATCATTATATGTGCAGTTTGTTAAATTTTAATTTCCTAGTCAAGTTGACATCATTTTTTTATATACGCTTAGTACCTCGAGTGTTTGATCATCATATTTACTTCAAGAGTTTGCTACTAGGCCAACAACTGCGGCAGGATCTACACTGCTGATTTTGTAGACCTGTTAAATTTCTTACCACAGAAACCACGACCAAGTGACTCAGCACACACTGACGAACCTTAATTTTCTTATTGAGATTATGCAGAATATTGAAAATATCTTGATTGACAACACAATGAGCTCAGTGGCGGGCAGCAGCCAGGCAACTATGTCTAGCCCCAACACCATCAGCGACATCATGAATGGTATTATCAAGGAAAAACTCCAGATTATACCAAAGGGTGTCATGTGAGTATATATTCTACTTTTATTGGAAAACAATCACAAAACGTAAAACCTACTGGACATTGGTCAGTCTATCTCTTTTCTGTTCACGTGACACTCTGATATACTGTGCGCAGATGGCAAGAAGCATCTCTGCAGGTTTTCGATGCACTGTCCAACGACTTCATGAAGCCAGCTATTAACGAGGCAAGTGAACATAAATGGATCTACGAGACTGTATGAATCTTAAATATCTTCAACTACGGCTTTGTTTAGTTCCCGAAAACTTTTCGATGAAAAGATTTCGGGTTTTGATTTTACAAATTTAAGAATAGTAAATGTAGATGAAAAAGGTGGAAAGTTATATGGATAGGTTGGAAATCTCGAGACGAATCTAACGATGGTAATTAGAGGGTAATTAATCAATAATTAGCGGATGGTTACTGTAGCATTACCATTGCAAATCATGGATTAAGTAGGCTCATTAGATTCGTCTCGCGATTTACAGCCTATCCATATAACTTTTCATATTTTTCGTCTACATTTAATACTCCATGCATCTAAGATTCTCCTTTGATGTGATGGGTGAAAAAATTTCGTTTTGGAACTAAACAAGGGCTATGATGGAATATATGGTGTTGACCAATTCAATGCAATTCTGCTGCAGGTTGATGAACTGCTGTCTTATGGTGTGAATGTGACAGTGTACAATGGACAGGTAAATAGCATATATATATGTTTGAAAATTGAACTTTAATTAACAGTTCATAATGTTACAGTAAAAACCAATGTTTTAAATAGCTGGCTAAGCCTCTTAGCTGTTGCTATCTAAAAAGGCTAAAGACAGCTATAGCTTAGCTATAGCCGCGGCTAAGCCATTTAGCCGCAGCTAAGAATGATACGCTATAAATTTATAAAATAACAGATCATTACTTCATTAGACCACCATCAAGACACAACAACACAGTTCATTAGACCACCACCAACAACGACACAATACACAAAGAATACATCTCAGCCTACAAGACACAAAGTTATTAGAACACGGCTCTAGTCCAAGACACAAAGTTACTAGAACATGGAATTCGGAGAGCCCGCGTTTGATTTTGGCTCGCGGATTGATTTAGCCGCGGCTAAAAGGAGGCCCGTTTAGCGGATATAGCCGGCTAATAGCGGCTATTAGCCCTAAAGCTAAGGATGTGGCTAAAAGTGTGATATCTTAGCTGCAATGCTTTCGAAACGGCTATATCCGGCTATAGCTGTAGGTTTAGCCAGCTATTTAAAACATTGGTAAAAACAAATGGACAACAGATTATTTCATATAAGAAAGAGCATATATATTGCAAAGCTGACGGCTCATGTTCTACTTTAAAGCTCGACATCATTTGCCCAACACTAGGTGCAGAAGCATGGGTGAAGAGGCTGAAGTAAGGTTTCTTTCACCTGCTGAATTTTTGCAACTTCGCTATTATTCAGGTTCGTTCTCACATCTCACATGATCACTTGCGTGTCAGATGGCATGGGCTCCGTAACTTTTTAAGCTTGCCGAGGAAGACCTTGCACTACTGTCAGCCTTACTATCTCACAAATGCATTCGTGAGAGCATACAAGAATCTGAACTTCTATTGGGTCCTCGGAGCAGGACACATGGTAAATAATATCCTTACGCACATGCCAATGGTATATTTTAATTTGATACCACTTCTGATTTTTTTTTTTTTTGCTTTTGTCTGTTCTCTGTTAATTAGGTTCCTGTGGATCAACCATGCACTGCACTTCACATGATCAGTAGTGTAGTGCAGTCTCCAGATAATTAGGCGTAAATGTTCAGCACCTTGTAATAAGAATGGCTCTTCAACTTTCTAGCCATCGAGCTAGGTCGGGTAAATTTTTGTTGCTATTTCTAAACATTATGCTCAACAATGGGCTTGTTCCATGTGATTCTGACAAAAACGAAACAAGTTTGCATTGTAATAATGGATGTGCTAGTAACATTAATGAACATTTTTAAAGCTCTACGACAGTGCACTCTACACATTACTTATTTCATACGCAGGCAAGATCGATTACGCCTAGCTTGTAAAAATATTTGGAGGAATCAAAAAATGAAACGCACTGTTGTGTGATTCACACAACCAAAAAATTGAAGTTAATAAATTCGTCTGCATAAAGTGCAATACAAACAAGAACACGTGCAATAATTTTTATGATATAACTGAGCGGTGAAACATCAGAAAATTGCAGTACGTATGGTTAGTTTAACCGCAGATGTAGTTGCTAGTTACATAATATATGACAAGGAATTTTAGGGGCATTTCATAAGAAGGAGCTTGAGTTCAATACCGCGGCCATGCGACGGTAGCCTAGTTCGGACCTGGTGATTAACCTTTTCCTACAAGCTGGAATTGAATGGATTAAGGAAGGACACTACTGGTATCGCCTCGGCTTCCAAACAGGAATTGATAGACGCATAGGATCGCTAGCCGTAGATAAACATCACGGGTACAACTTGTATAAAAGGATTAAAACATGTGCATGCAAGAACTACATCTAGATCTAGAACAACTACACCTAGAAAAGAGAGAGGGAGAGCACAGACCGTCCGTGGTGGCGACGGGGTCGACGGCCATGGCGGCGGTGGCGGTCGCAGGGGCGACCGCGGTTGAGGAGGCGTCGGCGGCGTGGGGATGATGCGGTTGAGGTCGGGTCGGTGCAGCGGCCAGCGGGTGCGCCGGATCTACCCGGAAGTCGCCGGCGGCGGTGGTGCGGCTTCCCGTTGCTCCAGTGCACTCTCGATCGGTAGGGTTGTTGGGATGGCGGCTGGCGGCGGTGAACCTCGTGCCTAGCGCCCTAGCCCCCACCCCTTTCTTTATAGCACTGTACAACGGGGACCCACCAACCAATGCTAGGTTGGGCTCTCCCGATCAGGGTGCATGGACCGATCCCATCACGGCCTTTGGGCCGTGGTGGTGGAGATCGACCTAACGAGTCACTGTAGTAGAGAAAGTGATCTGCATTCGCAAAAAAAAAAGGTGATCTGGAAGAATGCCGGTGCCCCACTAGAAGAGAATGAGGCATCCGCACCGGTTGGGAAACCCCCTTCAGCAGCGGTTTCCCAACCGGTGCTAATCTTTCGGTGCTAAAGGGGTACACCTTTAGCACCGGGTCATTTACCCGGTGCTGAAGGGGCCCTTTAGCACCGGGTCTCGAAACCAACCGGTGCTAAATGGGGCCGCGCACATGGCCCCTGCGCGAGCCCCTTTAGCACCGGTTTGTGGATAGAACCGGTGCTAAAGGGGGACCATATAATTTTTCCTTTTCCAGCCTTCATATTTATTTGTTTGTATATGTATTTTGCCAACGCTTTTTGCCTACGTATTTGTATGTCGTACTACACTGCACTAGCATTTGTATAAGGCTCGTATAAACATAAAAAAGACATAGTGCCAAAAGAGTTACATCATCTCATAGTGCTAAAAGAGTTAAGTTTTCTAACTTAGTATCCATAAATTACAATGCTGCACTTGGACGAGCTGATGATGAACTAGGACGAGCAGAGGATCTAGAACCAGCAATGGAGGAACGAAGACTTGAGGTGTCCGTATTGTCCCATGCATCATCATAATGAAATTCTCCATTCACATTGATGATCTCGTCCCAAATAAATCCAACGAGTTGTTCTGCAACTGCGTCGATCTTATGCTGCTCTAGGCTTTTACTAGAGATGGACATCATCTACGAATTGCAAATAATTAAAATTAAAGTATAATAATGGTGAAGTTGAATTAGAAACTTGTAAATAGATATTGCGTACCATAATATCATGGTTAGTATATATTTTTTTAATTCAGCTATGCTTGTACTCGCAAAGTAGTATCCGCATAAATTATTGCCCGGCCCCTGTTGATGACACTGTTGGCGAAAACAAAGTTAAAGATAACTTTTTAAGTTGATTAGCAAAGACGTATATGTACAAATTGCATGCGTACCGGGAATTCAGTATTCCATACGAGCTTTTCATATCCAATACCGGGGTGCTTTTCACGAATCTCGTTCCACATCCTACAATTACATAATCATGTTGTTAGTCTCAAATTTGAGTTCAAATAAAATAAGTCAATAATGTAAGTATATAGAAAAATTTGAATTGTTGAAATTTACTTATATATACGACCTTGTAAACATGTCAAATATTTCCTGATACTCTTCTTGTGGTTTCCTCAACGAATCGAAGACGTTCACCACACCTCTATCAGGATTCAGTACTATGAGCACCCAGTGGTAACTACATACACATGTATAAGTGTTTTAGCATAATGAGATAATTTAAAGAAATTAAGAAATTAAGAAAATAAAATGAGATAATATAAGTCTTAGCACTCACCCGTAGTGGTATGGCAATAGTATGGAGTCCATAAAATTTTGCTTATCCACATACTTGAATAAGTTCTGATATGTCGCCTCTGGATCTTTATAAATCATGTCTTGGTTTACCTTTGACGGGTCCATGAAACCAACGTCAAAAATCACGCTCCCTCCGACATCTTTGAATCTCCATTCTACATAATAAGCAATAAAGTAGCGCCGTCACTCATAGAGTTTTTTAAATGACAATAAAGAAATTGTTATAAGAAATCACTTACAAAACCCAGGTTTGAATCAAAGACATGTCCAGGGCGTCTCGTTGGTAGATTTCGTAGATATCTTTGACCTCCAACCAAATCGTGTCTTCTCCATTGAAAAAATCCTCATCCTTCACGCGACACCCGAACATGTCTCGTCCTTTCGACGCTTGAACCCATCCATGCAATAAATACATTGTGTTGACGTTGAATAAATGTCGCAGTCTTTCCTGGATTTTCTTCATACAGAATCTTCATGTGCTTCTCGATGTATGGAGCAACTAAGGCTGACTGCTGTAGAATTGTGAGATGTGCTTTACGAAATGTCAGCATGTATCTGATTACCATCGTCTTTCTTCCTAGTGTGCCCTTTCCACCAAGTCTCCCCTCATGATGTGATTCAGGCAACCCAATCGGCTTGAGGTCTTCGATAAAGTCAACACAGAATTCAATCACCTCCTCTGTTTCGTATCCCTTAGCAATGCATCCTTCTGGACGAGCACGACTACGTACATACTTCTTCAGAACAGCAAAGTATCTCTCAAAAGGGAACATGTTATGAAGAAATACTGGGCCCAGTATACGAATCTCTTTGACGACGTGAACCAATAGATGTGTCATAATATTGAAGAATGATGGTGGAAATATCATCTCAAAGCTGACAAGACATTGGACCATGTCGTTCTGTAGCCTATCCAAATCTTCAGGATTGATCACCTTCTGAGAAATTGCATTAAGGAATGCACATAGCTTCACAATCGCTTTCCGCACTTTAACTGGTAGCACACCCCTCGGTATGACGGGAAGCAGTTGGGTCATCAACACATGACAGTCGTGAGACTTGAGGTTTAAGAACTTTTTATCTTTCATGTTAATTATTCCTTTAATATTGGAGGAATAGCCTGACGGGACCTTGATACTGTTCAAGCATTCAAACATACTTGCCTTCTCCTCTTTGCTGAGAGTGAAGCTAGCGGGACGCAGGTACTTGCGTCCTTTGTCTCTGTTTTCTGGATGTAGATCATTCCGTAGATTCAAACGTTTAAGTTCCTGCCGTGCTTCTAGTGTATCTCTTGGCTTCCCATAAGTACCAAGGAAGCTGATCAAGTTCACACAAAGATTATTCGTCAGATGCATCACATCAATTGCGTTGCGGACCTCTAACAATTTCCAATAAGGAAGCTCCCAAAAGAGATACTTTTTCTTCCACATCGCGGCACGCCCATCCTCACCTGCCTTGACAGGTTGGCTTCCATCTCCCTTTCCAAATATTACTTCTACATTTTTCACCATATCAAATACATCTTGTCCATTGCGGTGTATCGGCTTTGTACGGTGCTCCGCATCCTCGCCAAAGTGTGGACATTTCTTTCGTAGTTCGTGCTTCGAAGGAAGAAATCGACGATGACCCATGTAAACAACCTTTCTACAATGCTTCAAATAGATGCTTTCAGTATCATCTAAACAATGGGTCCATGCTTTATATCCTTTGTTTGTTTGTCTGGACAGGTTACTTAGTGCAGGCCAATCATTGATGTTGATGAAAAGTAGTGCCCTAAGGTTAAAACTTTCCTGTTTGTACTCATCCCACATAGTAACACCTTCTTCCTTCCACAGTTGTTTAAGTTCGTCAAGCAATGGTTTTAGATAAACATCGATGTCGTTGCCAGGTTGCTTTGGACCTGGATAAGCACCGGCATCATAATGAACTTCCGCTTCATGCATAGCCAAGGAGGTAAGTTATAGATACATACAGTCACAGGCCAAGTGCTATGACTACTGCTCATTTCACCAAATGGATTCATGCCATCAGTACTTAAACCAAGCCTTAAATTTCTTGCATCAGCATCGAACGTTGGGCATGCTCGGTCAATGTTTCTCCACTGGGATCCATCGGCGGGGTGCCTCAACATACCATCGTTCTTAAGTTCTTCCTTGTGCCATCGCATCAACTTGGCATGCTCTTTGTTCCTGAACAAACGCTTCAGACGTGGTATTAAAGGAAAATACCACACCAGCTTCGCAGGAATCTTGTAATTAATAGTCTCCCCCATCAACCTCACCAGGGTCATCCCGCCTGATCTTGTAGCGTGTGCATTTGCAAACCGGACAACAATCCAAATTTTCGTATTCAGCACCACGATATAGGATACAGTCATTAGGACACGCATGTATCTTCTGCACCTCTAAACCAAGAGGGCAAACAACACGTTTTGCTTCCCACGTTGTTGATGGCAATTCGTCACCCTCGGGAAGAATCTTCTTCACGAGTTTCAATAATTTCTCAAAACCCTTGTCAGTAACACCATTACATGCCTTCCACTGCAAAAAATCAAGCGTGATACCCAACCTTTTCAGCCCCTCTTTGCAATTTGGGTACAAATCAGTTTTGTGGTCCTGTAACATACGATCTATCTTTTTTCTTTCCTTGTCATTGTCGCAGCCTTGCTCGGCATCACGTAACATTTGACCAAGTGCATCATTAGGGTCATTTTGTGGAGCAACATCTTCCTGGTCAGCACCATCCTGATCTGCATAATCCATTGCAACATCCGCAAAGGCACCATATTGAATGTCGTTATCATCCTCCTCTTCTTCATTGTCATCCATTATGACTCCTCTTTCACTGTGTTTCGACCAAACCGCATAGTTTTGCATGAAACCATGGGTCATCAGATGGAAGTGAAGAACCCCTCTTGATTTGTACGATTTCTGATTTTTACATTGCCCACACGGACAAAACATGTCACCTGACGGCGACTTGTTGTCCTCCGCCACATCGAGAAAAGCATGCATGCCATCAACCCACTCCTGACTGCGTCGGTCCGCCAAGTGCATCCATTGCCTATTCATCTACATTTAGCAAAGTGATCTAATTAATTCATACACATTTCAAAATTATCAAAATATCCAACACGACCAAGGTTCATAATTTATTCATACATTACAAAATGATCTAATTGAAAATAAAATTGTATTTCTCAAAGTCATAATGAAACACGACCAATGTTCATAATTTATTCAAGATGTCGTACATAAATTTCTCCACATCCAATATGCAACATGACCTATATCTTTAACCATCCTTCGGTGGGAAAGTAGGATGCTCTGATATATTTTTTCCTGGTGCAGAAGATGGTGGAGCTGGACCGTAGCTGCCGCAACAGATCTTGAAGATCAAAACCAGGTTCCTCACCCCTTGCAACACATTCTTCATGTGTTTTAATCAAAAAATTAAGTTGTGCTTTCACCCAAGGTCCTGGTTTTTTCGACTTATCATGAGGTGGTACTGTAGTTTTGCCCTTCCCTGCGAGACGAACCACGATCACTATCACCGGTCCCACTTCCTCCAGCAGTAGCCATATCGATATATCCACAAGGCTTTTATTTCTCAAAAAATAATAAATGTTATTGAAAAAATACTCATTACAACATACGAACTTCTGTCAAAATAAACTAACCAATTTCACATATCTCCAATTAATATAAAAAATTACATAACACATTTTTAAAAATCATTATATTCCATTTATAAATAAAATACTAAAAAGCATACTCAAAAAAGATTTCTAACAAAATTTCTCCAATACATACCTAACATTAAATTTAAAACACTATGAACACACATATATAACCCTTTCTCTCTCTTCTCTTTTTTCTTCACAAATTTCATATTTATAAAGTATAATAACAATAGAAACTAAACAAGAACATGAGAGGATGAAAATTGTGTACCTCGTAGAATGCTTCAAAAGAAGGAAAGCTTCACAATTTTTGAAAAAGAAAATGGCAAAATCTCCCCTCAACCCGAGCACACCATGAACACAGCTCGGAGTGTTCATGCTGGCTCGGGCGTGGGGAGGAAGGAGGGAATATATAGGTAGATAATCAGCACCGGTTGCTGGCTGCAACCGGTGCTAACATCGGGTATTTAGCACCGGTCCTTAGCTAGAACCGGTGCTAAATGTTGCTCTGGAATTAGCACCGGTTGCAGGCAGCAACCGGTGCTAAAGGGTTAGATTTAGCACCGGTTGCATCCTGCAACCGGTGCTAAAGGTCCTCCCCCCCCCAACCGACGCGCGCCGCGTGCGCCTGCGCGCGGCTGCTAGCCGTTGGACCTGGTGCTAACACTCGATTAGCACCGGGGCCAAAAATGGCCGTTGTTTATGTCGTCCGCGGATGCCTCCTTCTCTTCTAGTGCGCGACAACGTGAGAATGTAACACGGTCAGCAATCCTTTATTGATTCGCGTCGAACAGCTGACCTGCTGGACTTTTGTTTTATATAATTACTCATGATCATTTTTTTAAGGAACGATTTCCCACTTGACATCTTGGCCCCCTATGGTCAAATCCTGGCTCCGCCTCTGGTGTGCCTAGAGAATCATCTGACGGAGCTTTAATCTTAGTATGTATGGTATTGAAAAAACACAAAGGAACTGTCAGTTGTTTGTATCTACCTTTTTAGGGAAAATACAATAGTGTCATACGGTTTCTTGCATATATACTATTATTTTTATTTATCATAGTTTATGTGTATTTTGAAGTATGCTTGTGAACATAATCATTTGTTTTGATGTAATTTATATTAAAAAAATTTTGAGAGCTTTATTATGTAATATTGTTTCCATTTTTAAATATCCTTTGCATGCACGGTAGGAGTAACTTTTCTTCATAGAGTCATCTACTTGTTAGGGGAACATGCCCTAGAATTTACACTTCGAACTCAAAGTAATCATGTGAGAAGATGGTTTAAATGAAGCATGTTTTCTCTTATTTATGAATATACTCAATTTACTAGGCTTTGTGAAACAAATATATATCCAATGTATGTACATCTTTGCAACAATATAAAATTATTGTTTAATATGTTTTTTGAAGGAAAAAAATCCATTTCACTCCCCTCATCTCGTCACTCATAGACTTAACCCCCTAAGAAAAATTTAAGCTCGATTTAATCCCCCGAGCCATTTTAATTGACCCAATCCACGTACTCCTAATGAGTTTTTTACTTTGTGTTTATTTCTTCGTGTATGAGTTGACTGTTTTTTCTCAAAGTTTATCAGCAAATTAAATATAGAACTAAATGGCTGTTTTCACTTCATTTAATTTGTTTTTATTCTTTTATTTGATTTTTGGCAATCTATTTCTACCTACTCAGCAATACTATTACTCTTATACCCAGCTAGGAAACTTTTTTAGGTTGTCTTTGAGGAAATTGCTCAATTTTTTATTTATATTCACCTTATTGTTGGAAATACTAGAGGTAAGGTGGAAGGCATTGATGTGTTGCGATATAGAAGTGAGACGATGGCAATTTGATTCTTTCTAATTACTGTTTTTCTGGAAAAATGTATACTTATGCAAAATGCTTTGTTATGGATTGAGCCGTAGGTTTATATGACGTTGTACACCATGGGCGGCATGCATGGGTCATTAATATTTTTATAAACTTTCGTTATTATCCCTCCATTGTAAATATGAGGTCTAAATCTTTTGATTTATATATATTTTTTTGGTTTAACAGGCCTTTTCTTAAAATATGTGCCTGCGGCACATGCCTATGTTCTTGTAGAAGGGAAACGTTTGTTTCCAAAATAAAACATGGGGATCTCTCAATAGGCTGACAACCATGAATCTAGTTTAACCATCTTGGTACAGTCAACCGATAAAAACTAAACAATTGATCAAATTTGGAGAGTTTACCAAAAGAAACGAAAACACATTGGCTAAAAATTCTGAGATTATATTCTAAGATATTGAAAATAGTTAACAACTTCTTTTCAATTCTTCATTGGGTCGAGGTCAAAACATGTAAGTAAATTAAGGTCCATGTTGTACTGAATCCTCCCAGCAGATAAAATCAGAGCTGGTCACTTTTCCCGCAGGAGTCACAAGCCAAGCCAATTGTTTGGGACCAGTCATCTACTAGCCATGTCTAAATGACTTTTAAACAATGGCTAACACACCGTTCGATAACAATGGCTGGTCACTTTTCTAAGAAATTACCTCTCCAAATTTACTCAAGCATACACCCACGGGCTCCGTGAGTTTTTTTCATGAAATACATCAAATTATTCACCCGAGAGCATGGCGTGTTCTTTACATGGAGTAATCAACAAACGCAAAAAACGTAATGAAACAAAAACAGACACAAATGACATGCCATGTATGACACTTGTGGGTGTGTGGGCATAACATTCATTCCTGCAGTGGATCGTTGGGACTATGCATGGGAGCCTCCTCAGGCGCACGAGGGACTCACAGCAAAGCCGCTGACAGGGAAGGACTGCGTGAACTGCTTGACATGGAATGTGAGCTGATCACCGGTACGGTCGATTTGGCTGAACCCGAGCCATGCGAACTTGACCTGCACATCTACGCCATACACCTCGGTGATGGATCCAGCATGGATGACTCCGCCGAAGGTGCTGGCGAATTGCAGCTTGAATTTCTGGCTGCCGAGGGTGACAAAGAAGTTGCACTCGCTTGGGAGGGTCAACTCCAATTTGCCGTCTGGGTTGAGGACGTATGACTGCACGCCCTTAGGGAGGAGGCCGCGCGGAAAGTTGTTCTTCTCTAGAATGTCGTATGCTGTCGTTGCATCTGCAGTCAAATTCGCCGAAGTAGTAGCTGCGGCATCCGCAATGTGGTGGATGGAAGCTACAAGGACAAGGAGGAGAATGTACTGCTTGGCCATGACTGATGATTTGAAACAGGCCAGGGTTAGCAAGCACAGGTATGATCGAGCCTGTTCGGATGGAATATGGGAGAGTCCATGGCGCCGTTATGTTATATAGGCCATTACCAGCCTCATGCGAGTGCTAGTGGACGAGAGGTTAATTACATTTATTCGTGCTGTTATTATAATTAAGAAAGATTTTATTAATTTTTGATTAAATAAATGCTGTCCCTTCAAAACGATCATCATGCTATTGTATTTGCTGGAATTCATGATTTGGATATGTTGAATAATATTTGCATGAAAATTACTCTGCCGTTATATATCTAACAATAAAACACTGCTATAACATTCAAGATTCTAAGATGAGGAATTATTTTCATGTTGTGGATTTACTCTTGGTTTCCTACAAAGACAAAAATTTGATTATTTTAGTACTATTTGCATCTGTCTCTTAACTTGATTAAAAAAATATATACATTCACATGCTAATAGCTACCAGCCGAAGGCATAATTTGAGAAATCAAGATAAATATGAAAGATCTCATACGACATAGGATACATGACCTGTGTTACCGGATTTGGCGAAGGCCTACATCGCCAGGCAAGACGTTGGACATAAATATGTCACTATATTGTAAAGGTTACAGTAGCAGTCCTCTCGTTTTTTGTGAAGGGTCCAGGTTATAAGACTTTGACATGGATTATATTCTATACTACTAATAGAATACTACTGTACCGTTATTTATATTTAATATACAAAATAACAAACTAAGAAACTTCACCATTATGAATTCTCTGCCATCCTAAATTTGTCATGTGTGAACCTCCATGCACACCAGACTTTAGTTGTTGTCTTCTACACCTTAAATTTCTCAAACATCCAAATCAGTTGAGTTTGAGAAATTTAAGTTTGTCGGACATCGATCTTTGGGTGTAGAAGACAACAACTAATGTTGGAAATATAAGCAATCACATGATTAATTTTCGAACTAGATTAAACGTGACAAGAATTAAACCTAGCATGTAGATCTCTAACATACTAGTAAACATCAAGCATAGTGTACATACTGAGCGGGTGTAGCCGTGAAGACGGGACAACGACGGTGTTGTTGACGGAGCGCAGCAGCCGGCGACGAAGACGATGGTACGCCCCAGCGCAAAGGTTGGACAGAGGACGAGCCGTGACGAAGACCTCGAGCAGTCGCGCAGAGCGCTTCCAAAAACCTTATTCGCCCTCTCCCGGTGCAGGATCACAAGGACGGGCGGTTCCAGAGACCTGCTCTCCCGTTCGCCGGTGCACGCCGGCGCTCGGGATGGAGTAGGCTACGGTGGTGGCGCAGCAGCAAGAAGAGGCAAAACCCTAGCTCGAATAGATATGTTTTCTGGAGGAGGCCAATAGGTCGCATGTATAGGGAAACCTAGCTTGAATGTTGCATTACGAGATTCTATAATAATATCAACCAGCCTATCAGGTACCTCAGATTTAACCACTAAAAATATATAAGCAATACTCCTCTGAGCATATCCTAGAAAGACACAGTCCACTGTCTTAGGGTCCAACTTGCGCTTCTTTGAAATAGGTATATTGACTTTCGCCAAACACCCCTATGTGCGCAAATGAGAAAGTGATGGTTTTCTCCCGATCCACATCTCATATGGAGTTTGATCTTTATTTTTGTTTGGAACTCTATTCAGGACATGACATGAAGTCAATAAAGCCTCCCCCCACCATGCCTTAGACAAACCTGCAGTGTCTAACATGGAGTTAACCAAGTCAGTTAGCGTGCGGTTCTTCCTCTCGGCAATCCCGTTTGACTTGAGCGAATAGGGAGGCGTCCTCTCATGAATAATGCCATGTTCCTCACAGAACTCATCAAATATTTTAGGAAAATACTCGCCAGCATGATCAGACCTTAGACGCTTGATCTTTCTCTCTAGTTGATTCTCAACTTCAGCCTTATAAATTTTATAGTCTAACGCTTTATCTTTATTTCGCAACAAATAAACATAGCAAAACCTTTTGTCAACGTGCCATTCATATCGCACAAATACATTCACACAAATCTGAATGTATGAGTTCTAGAGGTGCCACGGGTCTCTCCTCAGCCGCCTTGTGAGGCTTTCGACGTTGCTTTGATTGCACACAGCTATGGCACATAGAACCTTTGGCAATGGTGAAGTTTGGAAACACAAGCTTTAAAGTCGAGACATCAAACCAAAATTTATATGACACAAATGTGAATGCCAAGTACTCGCTGTTGGCACTGTTAAATGACACACTTTTAGTGCCATCTAGGTTATGTTTTTGGACTAATCCTTATACTAACCCCGCCACTTGGCACTGAATTAACCCCATTTCCGCTTGTGCACATATTTTTGGAGCATTTTGGTTTACACAGGTTAATTGGCTATTTTGGAGCGAATATGGGCTGAATTCGAGACTAGCAACAACACGG
This sequence comes from Urochloa ruziziensis, assembly GCA_015476505.1. Lineage (NCBI taxonomy): Eukaryota > Viridiplantae > Streptophyta > Magnoliopsida > Poales > Poaceae > Urochloa > Urochloa ruziziensis. The sequence continues at coordinate 8,054,057 of CM027126.1, read as the reverse complement.
CGAAAGATGAAGGCCAAAAGCCCTAACGAAGCAAAAAGGAACCAAAGCCCGTTTATGCTCTACTCCAATGGGCCACCTCTAACAAGGCTCAATTGAAGATAAGGCTGGAGTACTCCAAGATCAAGGCAAATCCAGCGCGACATCGACGACCCATCAAGACCCATCCATATTCGAGAGCCACCGACATCCAAAGCCTACAAGTATTGGAATATCAACTACTCCCTCCAGTTTGGTAAAAGAAGTCATTTAGGACAGCGACACGGTCTCCAAAGTACAACTTTGACTTCTTATTTTTATAAAAATATTTATTAAAAACTAACATAAGTATACTTTTATGAAAGTATTTTGGAAGACAAATCTATTATGTAGTTTTCACGTTTCCAAACTCAATGACTTAAAAGTTATTCATGATTTATATTCCCAATGTTTGACTCAAATCTTGTCTAAAACGACTTCTTTTACTAAACCGGAGGGAGTACTAAACATCAAAGGAGCTTGCACGCGAAAGATGGGCCCGAGGAGGGCCAAAAAGACCCTTGGCCGCGCGGCCAAAACCCCCCTTGGCTGCGCCGCCCAAGCCGTTTTTGGGTCGGTTCGGCCTTCCCTTCGAGCTAGGGTTTCCTTGCTATATAAATAGCCCGTCTTCCAGAGGAGGGCATCATCCATTCACCAGAAGTCGGCGAAACCTAGAAGTGAACACTGGAGGGAGACGACGGCCGCCGCAAGTCCTCGAAGTTGTCTAGGGAATGGCCTAGGCCAACCCTAGCTGCCATGGCCGCCCTGCGTGGTTGTGCTATGGCGGAGTTCAGGAGCCAATCATTCATCATCTGTGGTATGTACTCGGAGGTGATGATGTAATGAATACATTTGTTTGAGTAATTATAATCTTGACATCCGATTCTTTAGCAATCAAATGCCATCCTTTATGATCTTGTGCTTGCTTGGGTTTGCTTTTCTTTCAATCTATTAATTGATATAGATTGCTCGGGGTGTTCTTGTAGCCATGGGGGCTAGGGGTTCATACCGGATCTACCAAGGAGTAGATCATATTCTTCGAACGTGCCCTTGTAATTGCTATGCCGATAACGAGCGTCGTGACAGGGCGTGGTCTGTGTAGGGTGGTAGTTCTCGGGGGTTTTGACCGGAGGTGGTGATTTAAAGAGGCTTCAAATGAGATGCTTGATGTGTTTACCGTTCTTGGCTAGAGCTACAACTAGAAGGCGATGGGCTTAGTCAATGTTTACCGTCAGCTTTGCCTATGTTTGGGGATGTGATCAATATATATACAACATTCATATCTATTATGTTTATCTTTATATGCAATCAACGCTTCACGTTAGGATTAGATCCATTAGATTAGATGGAAAACCCTAGGTAGTTCGCTGCCGATCCACGGATTGATAAACCTTGGGGCAATACTCTAAGGTAAGAGCTACAATGATCCGTGCGCTTGCAGTGGATCTTGGCGTGCGTTTGCGCCGCCAACAAGCTTTTCTGGCGCTGTTGCGGGGATCGGCAACATGAACCCTAGGGAGATCTATCTAAGTTTTGGACTAACCTAATTTTATTATTGCATATATCCTGTGTTTCTTGTTTGTGTCCATGAATGCAGGTAAAATCCTAGACACAAAGCGATCGAGAAGCTCTCAACATTCGGGCTTCAACAAGTTCAACGCCGTTTCAACACGATGATGAGGACGCCAGGATTAAACTCTTTGGTGGTAGGTGCTAACTTTGTTAGTGGCTCAGCATCCTCCATTGAGTCGACATGCTACGCAAGAAAAGATGAATGAGGTATGCCGTTGTCATTTACTTTTAAAGACTAATATCTTTCGGAGATTTGTTTGTTCAAAGCACTAGGTGTTGGAAGCGAACATGTCAATCAAAGGAACGATTTGAGGAGAGCTCTCTACATTGAAGAAGATGATTTGGAAGAGATCTACATTGATGTAGAAGATTAGAAGATCAAGGGAGACTTATGCACGAAGCAAGTGAAAGATCATCCACAAGATCAACTCAATCTCAGGATTATTCGCGTCATCCAGGACAGCGTTACCTTTCGGTGCAGATTCAGAAACCTAAATGGCCTCTGATGAAAAAAGTTTGACTACCAAAGTTGTAGCCAGCGTCGATGGCTTCGATTTGGACCTATGGAAGGCATGATTTGGATTTGGAGCTAGGAGATATGGCCCCCAAAATACATGTTGCACAAAGAGTTCGAAATCAGACAAATTATCTTACAACGCATTTTCAGGGATCTTAACTTCGTTTTCAAGTCAAGTAATGAACAGAAAAGTTGGAGAAAATTTCGTGCTACCCATTTAGGCTCCGAGTTTGCCCTTTTGGAGTCTAGACGTGGGAGATATGACATCAGGAAGGAAGGACTTCGAATCTGGAAATTCTGGGCGAGTTGGATCTTAAGGAAATCAAGTTTGCTTAACTCCCAAGCAAGATCTCGTGCAAGGAAGGATGAGGAGCGCCCCAAGGCTTCCCCTACAACTCACTAAGCACCATGGCACCATTGATCTCCTCCAGCAAGACACTCAAGGACCTCCTATGGCGATTGAGTGACAAGACCAAGAAAGAAGATCGTTCGGATCGTCGACATAAAGTGTGAGCACCTCCTCCAACTTCCGCTCCTTGGATAAAGCAAGAATCATGGATGAAACACACCATTTCCACTATGGACTTGCTGGTGTACCAATGGCGATGACTTCAAAGCCATAGGATGCGAGACATGTGCCCTAAAGACAACAAGATCAAGACATCAACATTTCCGGATCAATACACGAGAAGATACAAATGTCATCACGTTTATGCATGACCTCAGAAGCAAACAATAGAACATATATGGATTTTAGAACCACCATGAAGTTCATGTTCCAACGGATCAAGAGGCAAGGCAATCAGAGGTTCCTACGAGCAGTAATGGCCAAATCATCCAACGTCGCACGTCCTGAAATCAGCTCGGGACAGCATGCAGCGCCGGAATAGAATGAGCATAACTCCCTCATTTGAACTCTGATTTTGATAACCGACCACTCGTTGGAAAGGTAATTTCATAAGCTATTCCACAAAAATATATCTCGGTATATGCTCTGTTCTGTATGCAGGGGTAAATCCACGAACAATAGGTAGCAGCAAGACGATGACAACAAGAATGAGGAGAAGGAGATGATAATCATAAAGAGAAGATGGGGCAACGGTTCCATGATGCGTACACGATCAATTCAGAAGCTTAGGACAAGAACAAATCCCCTGGAGCATTAATGGATGAAGACACAAGCAGACACCCTTGGACATACGAAGATGTTGCAAGCGAACCACGACGAATCATACAAGGAGACATCAAGCTGCATCGATTACTTCGGATTCACGCACGGAGGACCATGGCTTCACGACAATGAAAGGTACGTGAGAAAGTCAAGCTCTATGACTTTAAATGAAGCGCTTTGCGGGAGGCAACCCGTCCTTCTATCTATATATACGAAGATGACCGTCTACATTGTGATAATTAAACGAAAACATCAAGTAATATTGTACCATTGCTCTAACAAAAGCGACAACAACATGTTGTTTGATCTAAAAGATATTGAGAGAGCACTTTGTTTCTTGATTATGGAAAACTTGTAGACCCTTTTTATGTGCCTATTAGTGTTTAGTGTCTTTTTCTTTGTGTCTTTTTAGAGAGATGTATAAAGCTTAGCACAACCCTTTTGATTCTAAACTTGTGGCTAGTTGACTTAGGCTAACCTTATGTTTTAGACAACCACCATATCATGCCATCTTCATGTTGTTCTCCACCTTGCATTGCATTGCATGTTCAGTTCTAACCTTTGTCAACCCTTACCTAAGCCGTCCCATAAACCCCACCTAAAACCGAAACCAACAAGGGTAGGATTGATTTGTGTTGATTAATCGATCGAGTCCCTTCTATGCCTTGTTCTAACTAAAACTTTTGACTAGCCTCCCTTTGCAATTCTAAAACCTTAGGAGAATACTCTCATGCCTTTAGTCATCCCTCACAAGCCATAGGTTTTGTTTTCCATCCAAAAATCTAACCTTTTATTTTTCTTTTTGTTTCAAAACCACCTTAGATAGAATTTCTATACCCAACTTCTCTCTTCAAAATTCTTGTTTTAAGCCAAAATATAGGACACCCATAAACCTTCACTTAACCCTTGTTCTTGCTAACTCTTTGCATTTGCATGTTGCATTCATCTCATTGTTCCATCATGCATTTGTTAGCTTGGCTTCTCCACAAAACTTTATGATGAATGCTTATTATCCATGTTAATGCTTCAATTGGGCGTTTTCCTTTGCAAATTTGTGTAAGCATGATGTTTAGACAAGTTTGCATATCATCATCATATTGTTTTATAAGCCTTGTTAATATTCATATTGCATTGGTTGATTTAAAAACTTAGCGATGCGCTCTATTTTTCTAACGCTTTAAAGAATTGTTGGCTTTGCGATAAGCGTGGTGTTTTGACCTTGGCTAACAAAACTTTATGGTTATGGAGGAATAGAGCAACCTAGTTGTAAACATGGTGTTTAAAGCTTGGTGTAAACATTGTCTTTGTTTTTATATCTCCCTATCTTTTGCATGCTCACTTGCACACACGAATACTCATTAGGATTGACTTTTACTAAGCTAGCTTTGCCACAAGTTAAGGTCTTAGGAAAGTCATTTGGTTTGTTGGCATTTGTATAGTGGTGAGTACTCCTGACCGTCACCTCGGGGGTAGTATACGCGCTTAAATTGTTTTACAGGCATGACGAAACTGTCCCAAGAATTTGCGATCAAAGAGTTAAAACCAAAATCATAGACACCTCCTAGTCTCGGAAGGAACACAGTTGTTTTCATCAATTTTAAGCACATGTTCAGAGATATACAACAAGCGAAAAATTAATATTCAGAAGCACTGTCAAGTTGTCATTCCAACGCATCCAAGATCAAGGGATTTGAAGACCCGAGCAGGGAGTTATGGCGAAAACATTGAGCGCTGCGTGTGCTGAAATCAGCTCGGGACAGATTACGTCTCCGGAGTAAAAATAGCATGACTTTCTTGTCCGGAATCCATTTTGGGCGAATGAGAACTCGTTGGAAAGATAATTTTGATTACTTTGCATTGGAGCAATAGTTCAGTACATGTTCTGTTTTGGAAGATGAAGAAAAATTTGTGAAAGATGAACAGCAATGAAGGAGAACGCGGAAGGCGGAAGGAGGTGAGGATGATGTGTAGAATGATTGGGACAATGGATTAGAGACAACAAGAAGTTGAGGAAAATTAACGGAACAAAGGTGAAGGAGCAAGAAGATAATCTCCAGACATGGCAATAGGATTTCAAGAACAATGAGATGATTCACTTTCTTCTTCTACGCTTAGTAACATGCTAAGCATGGGGGGGGATTTGCGGAACGAGAGGAGACAAGCCACTTGGAGTACAACGATCACCACGAGATGCTCAAGACTTTTCTTCCATGCTAAGCACAATGCTAAGCATGGGGGAGGCATGCTGCACTTCACTATGAGCATCGAAAAGGACGGTAACTCTCCCTCAACCTTATGTTTGTCTATCATTTTCTAAATGCATGTATACATATACATGTCATCGACCTTAGTGTAGAAAATCTTTGTATATCTCTCTTGTTAATAACATGGCTACTAGGAGGACAACCTAGTTTTATTTTTGTTTGAATAAATATTAATCACCACCACATTTGTGCTCACCACGATGATATCGTTTGTTTATGCTTTGCTTATGGAAAAGTGATGAAAGTTGCCGCTTTATTTTACCTACACTATGTTGTATATGACTTGACTAATTGCTCTCAATTAAATGGATATAAATTGACATAAATACCGGCTCTTTAATTTGTGGAGGTTAAATGACTAATTTCTAGACCCACATACTCTATGATTGCTCTTTGATTTAAGTTTATCGATGACCTTAAGCCTTGTGCTGTTTTTATTTAAAACTTAAATCATATGCTATCTACATTCGTGGGTCTCTTGCAAAGTTCCACCTACCAAAGCCTATATATATGCATGTTCATTCATGATGAAACCCTTAGATTGCAAACTTATATTTTGATGAGTCGGATTAGGATTGATTTCTTTGGTACGAGACTAAAAAGCTGGCAATTCCGTTTTGCGTAACTTTTTTTGCTAGCCTTTCTGTCCATGCATTGTGAGTCTCCACATCTGAAATCTTCACAAACCTCGCTGGGCATCCACCCCAAACCAAAAATATCTTTTTGTGATTACCTCCTTGACCGCAACCCAAATATTGAGTATGAAAAATTATTTTGACGGAGATTCTGACAACACAGAGGCATCAAACGAAGAATATACATTTGGAAGGACTCTACAAGCATACTGGAGAAAAATCAGAAGAAACAGAGGCGAGAACAGTTAGGGCGGCGCGGCCAGAGACCTCTGGGCCACGCGGCCAGGGGTATTTTCACCCCTGTTGGCCTCAAAAATTTTTGTGGGTGTCCCTCCTGAAGATTCAAATCATTCTCTACAAGATCAGAAGAATTTATACTATACTCAGCGGTCATTTAATTCTCACTCATTTGCTCGAGGACGAGCAACCGTTCAAGCATGGGGGAAGGAGTCATCACATTTCTCTGACTACCGCTGAGTAAGTATCGTGTTACAAAAGGTTCTAAGGAGCATAAAAGAAAAATAAAGAAGAAAAAGTGAAAAAAAAAGAAGAAAGAAAAAATGAAGAAAAGAAAGTAAATAAAAATAAAAATGCTCCTTAATTCTTTTTGTTTCATTAAATTCTTGGTGCCTAAAAGATTTATTCCATACTCAATTGTTCCAACCATGTGCAATCTGATAACGAGGACTTCATTTGTGCCTCGGTGTCACCCTTTGCCATTTGCACATGTCCATCATCCAAAAAGTGTGTGTTCCATCTCTCTACTTCTATAACATTTATTTTCTCATGGCCTTTTTGACGAGTCTCGGTAAATCCATTAGATTTCTCTCTTAGTTTGACAATATTTCAGATGTAATGTTTTGCTAGGATTGTTTTGACCTACCAAGCTCCATAGAAGCATTCCACTTTCATAAATGAGTAGAATAGGTTGAGAATAATCTAGTATAGGCTTGAGAATAATCTAGTATAGGCTTGAGCGACTTGATGATGAAGGACCGAAACGGCGACCAGAGAGGGGGGGGGTGAATGGGAGCCGATAAAAATTCTTTCCAACCGATCCGGCTATTTTCCCAAACCAACTCCGAAACCTCCGAGAGCGATCTTGCCAAGATCACGTAGCCACTGTCAAGCTACTGACCCTAGGAACAAGAAATACGCAGTGGAACTCGAATCGATCGAAACGAACGCAAAACGGCCCGAAACAAGACTCGATCCAACACACCCCAGGGAGGGCGGTTAAACCGGGTCAGGGGGGCGGTTAAACCGCCCTGGCCTGGGAAGCTCGGGAAAAAGTCAAACCAAAAGTGGATCTCCCAAACCGCTTGAGCTCTTGAGGCGAGATTTAGGTCAGATGATCTAGACCTCCAGTGGAGTGTTTTCCCAAAAGATCTCGGCCTCTAACTCAGTACAACTCCCGGAATCTCAGATCTCGTGATGAACACCATGACCTCGAGTTCATCCCGAAAATCTCAAATCCAAAGCGATTCTCAGCGTTTGGGGGCAAAGGATCACCAGCAAAAGAGGCACAAGGCACTCATACGTGAATCCCCCAAAGAAATCCGAGAGAAAACGCCCTAGAAAGAGAAGAACGAAAATCCCCCAAAAATAGCTCCGAAAATACCCACGAAAATAGAAAAAGAAAAGGGAGCTCGGGAAATCAAATCATGGCACAAAGATAAGCAGCACAAACTCCATCACATAACCATGAATTCACCTATACAAACTAGGAATGATTCGAAGTAGTTCTAGATGGAGGGGGTGAAGGGGAAAGCTAGTTCAAAGGAAAAACTAAAGAGATAACTAAAGGATAACCAAAGAGATTGCAGCCACCAGCCCTGGGAGGGGCTATTAGTAGTCCAAGTGGTGGTGCTCTAAAGACTAAACTACCCCTAAGTGATACATACCCCTCAGGGGCAAATTTGACATTTGGTTCTCAGATATTTTCCGGCTCGGGCACCTTCCACTGCAAGCTAGCTTCCCTCCGACGCAAGCCTTGCAGTCACGCCGCGTGTCCTCCGGATCGAAGCTCCTCGACGTCGTTCTTGGGCCGGCCCAGGGGGAGGCGGTTAAACCGCCCCTGGCTGGTCACCTCAGCCCAGCTGCCCAATCTCGCCTCGTCGAGTCCTCGGTCCTTGGTTTTGAGGCCCAAACCAAGGGAAACCGTCCACCGATGATTTTGTGGCCAAATCACCAAATCCCGCATGCAAACTTCGGTTGTTAGCCGCCACCTTGCGCCGGCTTCTCATCCGCGTACGAGCTTCGGTTGTGAGCCGCTACCTCGCACCGGAACCACGTCCCCTTTGCTCGTTCTTGCCAGCATGTGAACCGCACTTGATCCACCGGCCACCGGGTCCCTCGAACCAAGCCTACTTGTCTCTCCGCTCCTCGGAGGCCGCCATGGCTAAGACCTTTCGCGCCTGTTCTTCACCTGCACCAATGCAACCAAGCCGCATTCTACACCTGCAATACTTGAGCCAAGGGAAACGTCAATCCACACCACGTTGTCAATCACTCATCACACCAGGAAGCGACCATCCACCGGTCCTCGGACACACCGGGTCCTCAATCTCCCCCTTGATGAGTGCATTGACAACACACACATAGTAACCATTGATATAAAGAAAATATAAAAGAAATCGAAAACAAGACTCAAGCAAGTGACTAGAAGCAAGAACAAACTGAAAACAAAGTCACTTCGCAAGAGAAAGCTCCAGAAACGCCGACCCTTCAAGAAGAAGCGAAAGGGCTCAACACCATCGGCAAAAGAGCAAAAGCACAAAGCACAAATCACAAATTTCAAAACCTCCAACTCACTTTTCAGGACACACAAAGCACTCCCCCTGCAAAGATGCAACTCCCCCTGAACAAGTGAACTTGTGCGTGCGAAAAACACTCGAAAATGGCTCAAACTATCACAAACCTTGTGCACTCAGCACAGGGGCAGTTAAACCGCCCAGGGGGGCGGTTAAACCGCCCCTGGCAGACAACCAAACCCAAAATTGCAAAATTTGCACAAGCAAACTCGCAACGATGCCGTTCCAACTTGAAAACCTTCCAAATATGCCCAGCAAGATATTCCAATGCTCAAACTCTCAGAAACTTCACAAATATTCAAAAACTCTCACTTTGGCAAAACTTTCAATCTCTCACACAAATCCAACAATTTCTAGAGCAAAAGCTTTCTTACAAATTCAGCAAAGTCTCCCCCTTGCAAAATGCTCCAGAAATTCTCCCCCTTGTTGACAATGCACACATCAAGGAAAAATGTACAAAATGCAACTACAAGCTTCTCAAATATACAATGAGCAATACAAAATGCTACAAGTTAGAGAAAAGGCAAACAAGATAGTTCATCATGTCGCACGGGCATTGCCATCAAGAAGGTGAAGACATATATCCAATTGACAAAGCCATGAGCAAGTTGTGTAGTTTTATCAAAAATGTCACCACATGAGCAAAGTCCTAACCATGGATTGTCCAAGCAAAAATGAACTTCATCTCACCAAAATCATGAAAGCACAAGCATTCTTGACAAAAGATCATCATAAATGCCCAAGGTCTACCTCATGTCATGTCAAAGCACGGAGCCATGTGTTCACTTCTCATGGGAGACTTCTCCGGCAAACAACATGCAACCGCTTAGCACCCATGTGTGCAAGTGTGTGCAATGGTGAAAGCATAGAGACATGAGCATAAATTTCTGCAAATATTTCTTTTTCTCATCTTTCTTCTTTCATGCATAGACATCTCATTTTTCATGTTTTTCAAATTAAGCATGGTACATGAAATGTCTTTGCGATAAAAAGAAGCTTATGCTCCTCCACAAGATAAAGCATGGGCTAAACATTTACAATGACAAAGGTCTTTGACCCAATTGAAAAGAATATCACATCCTAGCATGGTCTTAAGCAAGATATAGTCATTTCGGCTCAAACAAGACATGCAAAGGCATTTACTCATGGGTGAAGGATTTAAGTTCAGTTTGTCATTTTAATTCAAAAAGAGACTATCTCAACAGAATATACATCAAACCATCAAGAGCATAGCCATCCATACAATCAATCCCTAGCCAGCCTGCCTAAACTCTAAAATGTAGCAAGTTGTACCAATCACTGCATATAGGAGAAGCTCATCCTAAAATATGATACAAAAGATGAAATCAAGATACAAAAGCAAGAAAAATGTACATCAAGATACAAAGATGGTACAAAAATATACATATGCTACAAGAGAAGCCTCCAAAACTCAGCTCAGAAAACTGCACACACACCAAGTTCTCCTCGCAAGCGGGTGAAGGTAACTTGGTCAAGTGGCTTAGTGAAAATGTCTGCAAGCTGGTTTTGGGTAGAAACATGGGCAAGCTCAATATCTCCTTTCTCCACATGATCTCTCAGAAAGTGGTACCTCACTTCTATGTGTTTGGTTTTGGAATGAAGCACGGGATTTTTGGCTACGCTTATGGCACTGGTGCTGTCACAAAGAAGTGGAACATGGGACATGTCTACCCAAAGTCTCTCAAGGTGTAGGTGATCCAAAGCAGCTGGGAACAACAGCTAGCGGCAGCAACATACTCGGCTTCAGTGGTGGATTGGGCTACACTAGACTGCTTGCGAGAAGACCAAGAGACAAGAGACGAACCAAGAAACTGACACTGACCAGAAGTAGACTTGCGATCAATACGACATCCAGCAAAATCCGCATCAGAAAAACCATGAAGTGCAAGAGTGGAATCGGCAGAATACCAAAGACCCAGCTCAGGAGTAAACTTGAGATACCTGAAAATCCTCTTGACGGCCTGACAATGTGAAGTCCTCGGTGAAGTATGAAAACGAGCGCACAGACACACGCTGAACTGTATGTCTGACCTCGTCACCGTCAAGTAGAGGAGGGAGCCGATCATGCTCCAGTACTCCTTCTGGCCCACTGGTTCTCCGTCCTCATCCGCATCCAAAGCTGTAGTCGTACTCATCGGCGTAGTCATCGGCTTGGAGTCGCTCATGTCGAATTTCTTGAGAATGTCCTTGGTGTACTTGCTTTGGTGCACAAATGTCCCATCCTTGGTTTGCTTGATCTGCAGCCCGAGAAAGAACTGCAACTCTCCCGTCATCGACATCTCAAATTCCCTGCTCATATCGTCTGCAAACTTGGCAACAAGATCATGAGACGAGCCACCAAAAATGATATCATCCACGTAAATCTGAACGATAAAAAGATCATTGCCATTTCTCAACAAGAAGAGCGTTTTATCAACCTTCCCCATCACAAACCCCTTGCTAAGCAAGAACCCTCTCAACCTGCCATACCACGCTCTGGGTGCTTGCTTTAGGCCATATAGAGCTCGGTGGAGTTTGTACACTCGGTGTGGGTATTTCTCACTCTCAAAACCCGGGGGCTGCCTCACATACACTTCTTCCTCGATCACCCCATTCAAGAAGGCACTCTTCACGTCCATTTGGTAAAATTTGAACCCTTTAGCAACTGCAAATGCTAGAAGGATCCGAATTACCTCCAAACGGGCAACAGGAGCAAATGTCTCCTTGTGGGGGATATAGTACCCGGGTGCCTCACGAGCAAGTCTGGCAGCCCACCAAAAGGGGGCGGCCCAGCCCACCGTTCTGGACCTGAAGACGTGCGGGACAAGTCGGCGCACGGAGGAAGGATCTGGAAAGAGAAGTCCTAGTTGGAATAGAAATTATTGTAAAGAAGGAAAGGATTCTTAGAGATAGGATCGGATACAAACCGACTTGTAACCCTGCCCCCCGATATATAAGGCGGGCAGGGACCCCCTCCAAAAGATGAAGTCTCAAGACAACAACTCACAATCTACGCAATACAACACCCCAAAACAGGACGTAGGGTATTACGTCGAGTCGACGGCCCGAACCTGTATAAACCCTTGCGTCTGTCCATCCTAACCATCCTGCTTCCGATCTTTGCGATCTTCCCTGCATTACAAATCACTTCCGTGGGCTACCCTGTGGAAGACTGCCGGAGATAATATCACCGACAGTGGCGCGCCAGGTAGGGGATATCGCCGAGATCAATCTGGCAAGCTCGATGGATCGCGTCAAGATCTTGGACAGCTGCAACCTCCCGGACGTCGACGAAGTCGAAATCCAGTTCGGGGACGTCATCACCGCCGCTTTGGATACCCAAGCGGCAGGAGCTACGGTCGCCACGGAGGTCTCCTCTCTGGCGCCGACTTCGGCCATCACGGCCCAATCCGGTCCGATCGCATCTGATCGTGCCGGATCTACCCCGCTGAGTCCATCGCAGAACGCGAGGCCAGACCAGTCGGGAACAGATCTACAATCACTCGGTTCCGATCCGACTCCTGAGAGTCGCGTCGCCGAATCATCGCAGAGCGTAAACGCTCAACCAACGCGCGTCCAGAGCCCTGAGGTCATTACTGTTCAGACCCCTGGCTTTTGTGCGCTTGCTCGGAAGCAGAAGAAGAAGGACATCGTCCAGTCGGATGATTACTTCTCTGGGAGCGACTCCTACGGGTTAGATCTACTGGGACCCTCAATCCTGGACGATCTGCCAGAAGGATACACAGTGTCCGATGCCTCTACAGAGCCGGAACTACTAGGATCACTCGGAGAATTGACTCCGAGTAGTTTGGAGCGTTATACGCCCACATCCGACTTCTCCGAGTCCGAGCAAGACTACCTCGCGCAAGAGGGAGTCGGATCATATTGCTACATGGTGGCGCCAGCAACGCCAACCAATCCTGTCTCAGAAGATGAGGTCACTCCTGCTGAGGAGACGACTGAAGCCAGGAACCAGCGTCGAGGACGCAATGCCAGTCGGGCGACTCGCAGAGCCGCACGACCGCACGGAGCCACCGCGTCAGGATCTGGCACTGCTCGACTCCAAGAGCCTCACTCTGAAGATCATCGTCGCCAACGGGATCAACACGAACGGAGGAGCACCCGGAACTTGATGCGCGACGGCATGTTTGAGTTCAACGGATACGACGTCTACGAGACACCGGTCCAGAACCTCGTTACTATCAACGAGGAAATCAATCGGCTGCCACCTAACACTCCGGGCCTGGAAAAGGTAAGGGCTCTCGTGCAGGCCGCCTCCGTCCAGGTTCACCAGATGCAAGGCAGAACGACCACGGACGCTCCTGAACCCGGTCCATCTCGACACCGGGCCGGCGGCGGATCGGGTCGTGATGAAGACCTCCGCACCACGATCAACAGAGATCGAGATGCGAGGGACATCATCACCAACAGCACCGAAGAGCGCCACCGTGAGGAAATCCGACGGCGCGAAGAGTACGATCGGGATCATGGAAATCCCCGTCGTAACCCCAACAGGAGCGGCTACTCGACGGAGTCAGACTACTCTGACCTCTCCGGTAGCCCAAGGCGCGGCAACAATGGCGGTCGCACTCCGCCACGACGACGAGTGCTTCCACCACCCAGGCGACCGACTCCACCAAGAGATCGAACTCCACCGCGCAGCAGAACCTACCGGCAGGACCGAACTCCACCCAGGACTCGGAACTATCGGAGGACCCGTTCCCCGCCCAGGGACCGGGATCGCAGGAGGGACAGCACTCCTCCAAGAACAACAGACAGATCGGGTCCGAGCGATTCCCGCCCTAGAGGTCGGATCGGCGGATTCCAGTCGTTCACCGAGCGCTTGAGAAGCGTGACATGGCCCAGAGGCTTCAAGCTGTCAGACATCGACAAGTACGACGGGAAATCTGACCCATCTCAATGGCTTCAGATCTACTACACCGCCGTACAAGCGGCCGGCGGTGACGAGGACGTGATGGCAAACTATCTTCCCATCATGCTCACCAAGGACTGCCGCAACTGGCTGGCAGGACTCCCGCAGGACGCCATCGACAACTGGGAGCAGCTTACCGAACTCTTCATTGGTAACTATCTCGGCACCTGGGAGAGGCCCGGGAGCAAGCGGCTCCTCGGTCAGATCAGGCAGCGCAAGAACGAGACCCTGCACGACTTCGTGCGCAGGTTCTCAGAGAAGCGCAACTCCATCACGGACGTCACGGATCAGGAGGTGATGTCAGCTTTCCAGCGTGGCATCTCCGACGGGAGACTGATTCACAAGTGGACTCGGAAGCCACCCGCGACTGTCAATGACATGTTCCGGGTCGCTAGCACGTGGGCTGACGCGGAGATCGCGGAAAAAGAACAACTCAGCGAGATCAGAAGTCGCTGGGAAGAAGAGAACAGGACAACTCGCAAGCGCGACCGCCGCGAGGACGAAGACCGACACGACGACCATCGACGCAATGACAGCCAACCTCGCAAGAAGAAGAGCGAGGGAGACATGGTCGCCGCCCTGGACCGGTCCAGAGGCCGGGTAACTCCAGAGGACTTCCAGCGCATGCTCGATGAGCAATGAGGCCGACCGAGTGGTCCGTATGATCTACGGAGGACCGAAAGGTTTCGAGACGAAGCGCCAGCAGAAGCTCACCAACCGACAGGTCATGATCGCCACCACTAGAAGGGCCAGCCTCATCGACAACGTCCTTGGACAGAACATTGGCAATTACCACCACTCGGCTCTTCCGAGTGCTTCTTCGGCAGCTCGACTCTGCATTTCAATGTTGGGTTCAGTTTTTAACCAGAATTACACCCAATGGGTGGCATTGAACACACAAGTTTGCGCCTGAGCAAGAAAGAAGAACTTGGATGCGGTGAAGGCAAATGGCGAGGAGAGTAAAAAGATTGCGGCGGGGATGGCTTATAATGGAATAAACCGTTCCTCCCGCGCGCGGCGCGGCGCGTGTCTCGGGAACTCAACCGACGCAGGCACGTCCCGTTGCTTTGAATTCAAAGATGCGGTAAGGAGTCGCGATATCTCGCGATATTTCGCCTTCCGTAAAGCAACCGTTAGGGACGCAACGGACTTTTCGGAGTAGTGGGCCTAAATGGGCTGAATTATAGCACGACCTTTCGGTTCTGTTACGATAATAAATTTGTGGGTTCCTGAGCTAGGGTTCAGGGGCAGAAACCACTCGGTCGTGAGGCTAAAATTAGTCGACGGCCAGACTTGATTTTGCAATTAATATTGCATCCTTGCAGCTGATTTTTACGTAAGGCATGCGATACTATCGCTAAATTGACTCAGAAATCTGGGTCAAATGCCGACAAGTATAAATCTTGTGAGAAGATGGCTTACCATATGGTCAAGCTGGGTCGTGGGACACGACTCGGAAGTCATGCCGAGTTCAAAGAACTTGAGGACAAAATCCTTATAAAGGGGAAATAAAAAAGCCTCTGAAGGAAAAGTTTATCCAAAATCCATGCCCAGAGGCATGGGGGCTGAAAAATCAGTCGGAATTCATGGCTTTCAGAGTCTTGACACGATCATGCTGAATCGTAACAAGACTTGGGGGCTACACCCAATGGGTGCACCTGGAGGTGCACACCATTGATGGATTAAGTTTAAAAAGAGATTCATGATATTTTGCTTTTTGACCCTCGACCAGAATATTCTATTCTGCTCAAGGCTCGGGGGCTACACCCAATGGGTGCACCTGGAGGTGCACACCATTGAAGATCAAGATACAGATGTGTAAAAATTGAAGACCTTTGGCCAATTTCATGCTAAAATTGCCCAAAGCCCGGGGGCTAAGTGTATTCACTTCGCTGTCGCGTCGTGAAAAAGAGCAGTCCTTCCCCTCACTTTGACTGTAATTGAAGAATTGTTTTCAGGAACGTCTGAGCAGGCACTCGGATCTTCCTCGAAAGCACTCGGATCTTCCTCGAAACCACTCGGATCTTCTTCGAAACCACTCGGATGAGATCTTAGACAACTTGGAGCACTCGAATCATGCAAGAAAAGATGGAACAATTACAGCCAACGATCGGCCAAGAAGTGCTCGGGGGCTACTGTGGGGGATATAGTACCCGGGTGCCTCACGAGCAAGCCTGGCAGCCCACCAAAAGGGGGCGGCCCAGCCCACCGTTCTGGACCTGAAGACGTGCGGGACAAGTCGGCGCACGGAGGAAGGATCTGGAAAGAGAAGTCCTAGTTGGAATAGGAATTATTGTAAAGAAGGAAAGGATTCTTAGAGATAGGATCGGATACAAACCGACTTGTAACCCTGCCCCCCGATATATAAGGCGGGCAGGGACCCCCTCCAAAAGATGAAGTCTCAAGACAACAACTCACAATCTACGCAATACAACACACCAAAACAGGACGTAGGGTATTACGTCGAGTCGACGGCCCGAACCTGTATAAACCCTTGCGTCTGTCCATCCTAACCATCCTGCTTCCGATCTTTGCGATCTTCCCTGCATTACAAATCACTTCCGTGGGCTACCCTGTGGAAGACTGCCGGAGATAATATCACCGACACTCCTCATAATCTATCCCCTCCTGCTGCGAAAAACCCTGAGCAACCAACCTCGCTTTGTTTCTCACAATCTCACCACTCTCATCCCTCTTGTTCTTGAACACCCACTTGGTTCCTATAGGATGGCAATTTGGAGGTGGTTCTACTAACTTCCACACCTGATTTCTCTCAAAGTTTTCAAGCTCTTCATGCATGGCATTGACCCAATCAGAATCAGATAAAGCGTGTCCAACATTTTTGGGCTCAAAAGACGTGACAAAAGCAGAATGAGCATAATGAGAGATGTTCTGTGACCTCGACCGTGTAGTGCGTTCATCCAAGTTCCCGATGATCTTCGAAGGTGGATGATCCCTCTGTACCAGCCGGGGAGCTTCTCGCCTCGAGATTGCCTCCCCCTCATCATCAGCTTCCACTTGAACTCGATCTGGAGCGCAACTCGACGAAGGTGTAGCAGAGGGGCCGTCGTCGAACATCGTGGTAGTAGTGGAAGTAGAAGGTACACGATCTCCACACGGTGCATGAAACTCTTCATCATCTTCATCATCAGGCTGTTCTTCCTCAAAGATGGGCTGTCCCAAATCATCATCACCTGCACACTCAAAAGCAGAAGAGCTACACGGAATGGTCTCGTCGAAGGTGACTTCGCAAGTCTCCATGATTTGGTTAGTTTCAAGATTGAGCACACGATATGCTCGAGAATGATTAGCATAACCAAGAAAAATTCCATCCATCGAACGAGACTCAAACTTGTCCAAATTTCCTTTCTTCAAGATGAAACACTTGCAACCAAAGACCCGAAAGTGACTCACACGGGGGAAACGACCATGGAAAAGCTCATAGCAAGTTTTCTTCTTGAAAGCACGAAGGAAAATCCGATTTGAAACATAGCAAGCTGTGTTCACCGCTTCTGCCCAATACTTCCTAGGAGTCCTATGCTCATCTAGCATCGTCCTAGCCATTTCACAAAGTGTTCGATTTTTCCTCTCAACAACACCATTCTGACAAGCAACATATGGCGAAGAGTATTGATGTTCGAGACCAAGATCACGACAGAAGGCATCAAAACGAGTGTTCTTAAATTCCGTACCATTGTCGCTACGTATAGCTCTCATGGCACCACCATTACTCTCGTTTTTCAACCTCAAAATCAGATCTCGAACAAACTCAAATGTCTCATCCTTCGACGCCAGAAAGAACACCCAAGCATACTGAGAAAAGTCATCCACAACCACAAGAACATACCACTTCCCACCAACTGAACGAACGCGAGCAGGGCCGACCAAGTCCATGTGCAAAAGCTCCCCTGGACGCTCAGTCATAACATCTGTCAAAGGTGGGTGGGAAGCAGCAACCATTTTACCATGCCTACAAGGTGCACAAACCAAATCTTTCTCGAACTTGAGCTTGGGCAATCCTCGGATAAGGTCAAGAGCACTCAAGCGTGTGAGTAGATCAAAGCTCACATGACCCAATCTCCTATGCCACTTCCAAAGCTCAGAAGAAGTACCAGCGATCAAACACCGTGAAGGACCAAAAGATCGAGAAAAATCAGCACGAAAGATCTGTCCCTCGGGAATGATCATACACATAAGGTCACCTCGAGAATCAAGAATTTTAGAATCACCACGCTTAAATTGAACCTCATAACCCTCATCAAGAAGCTGAGAAACTGAGAGCAAATTGAAACCAAGATTCTTGACAAGAGCAACCCGCTTCAACATGAAATTGTCACTAACCTGAATAGCACCCTCAGACAACACTCTACCTCTGCCCTTATCCCCGAAAGTGATGTACTGCCTGGACACCACCGGGGTGAGACTGGAGAACCACTTCCCATTACCTGTCATGTGTCTCGAGCAGCCGGAATCCATCAACCAAAAGTTCTCCAAGCCTCCCACCTACACAATCAAAAACGAGAACGAGAATGAGCGAATGACTCGACACTGGGGTTAGCACAAAATGAGTCAAACCAGTGTCGGGCCATCTGCTCAAAAGAGGGGTTAGCAAAATCAACTCTACCACGTGAAACCCTCTCGTCTCTCACCATCGGACCTCTAGCACCACGCGGGGGAAAACGTGGCCTAGACTCTCTCCTAGCCTCAAAGCTATGGTCGAACCTCCCTGAACCAAACTGACCACGAAACGGAGGCCACCTAGCAAACTCACGACCAGCTGGAACACCACGACTGCCAACCACAGGAACTGTGCGCACAAAGGCATCGCCTCTCGGCCAGGGTGAACGAGACACAGGCACACTACGGGAAGAGTAGTACCTGTCCCTGTTCCCCACCTCCTTCTCTCTTCTCACCTCCCTCTTCTTCCTCCAACAGAACTCCTCAAGGTGTCCATCCCTTCCACAATGCTCACAATGGAAGCGGACTGGCTTTGGCTTTGGGGTTTCTCTCGGCTGTGCCCTCTCTCTCGGCTGGTAAACCCCACTCCTCACAAAGGTCACTCTCCTCTGAAAGTTATCTGTCTTCGGTGGAAACTTGGGAGGATCTGGAGTGGTGTCAAGCTTGTTTAGCAGGTGGTTGGGTTTGGGTGTGAAGGTGTTCTTGAGAATGGTTTTTGGTGGGTTTGTGGAAATGTTTGCGGTGGAGCTCTCAGGATCTCTCTCTCTCTCTCACCACTACTCTCACCAACCTTCTCAGAACCAAGACCACGACCATCAGCTCTCTTAAAACCAGCAATCAACATCTTGAGCTGAGGCTCGCGACCCGACAACCAACCCAAACACTGTCGCAACTCATCATTCTCATCTTGCAAGCGATTCACACACTGCTCTAGCTCAACATTCTTCAATGCAACAACATCACAAGCAGAACATGAATTTGCAATGGGAGACTTCAGTTGTGCTTCAAGTGAACTAATCATGGTGCGAGATTCAAGCAACTGAGCATGCAAAGCAGGACAAGAAGTACAAGCTCCTAGCAAAGATGATCTAGACTTCAACTCAGCAAGCTCAACCCTAGCACCCTCTAGTTCATCTAAGCAAGTCATGTGTTTCTCATTAAGCACAACCAGATCAGCAATATGCACATCACAAAACGAGCATTCAACTTCATCAGACACAAGAGGAGCATCTTTCAACACAGCAATCTCTGACTCAAACTTAGCTGCTCTCTCCCTAGACTCGCAAAGCAAAGACTCAAACTCCATAGCCTTCTTTCCAGTCTCAATAAGCAAGGTCTCAAGCTCAGCCACTCTATCCTTGGACTCTCCTAGCAAAGACCTAAACTCCCTCTTCTCCTTGTTGGTCTTCCTAAGCACATCATCGCGGTTATCGACCAACTGCTCTAATCTAGCAATCTCCTGACGCAAAGAGATGGGATCGGTCAATACCTCATCCTCGGAGTCGGAGTCGGAGTCGTCCTTGCTCTTCACGGAGTCGTGCGCCATGGTGCAGTAGTCGACGGCGGCGAAGGAGATGCCGTTGAAGTTGCGGTTCAAGCTCTTCTTCTCCTTGCGGTGGCCGCGGTCTTCATCTTCACTGCTTGAGCTTGACGACGTGTTGGTGGAGCTTGTGTCGATGTCGCTCGCATCTGCCACCATCGCTCGAGATCTGTTCTTCTTGTGTCCACCGTGCTTGTTCTTCGATCTTCTCTCGTCCTTGTTCTTGTGCTTGGAGCGGTACTCGTCCTTGGGACGGTGCTTGTGGTCGTCTCGCGGGCGGTGCTTGCGGTTGTAGTCGTTCTTGATCTCCTCGGGGCACTCGGCGATGAAGTAACCCATCTTCCCGCATCTGTAGCACGTACTCCCCGCACGCCTCGAACCCTTCCGATTCTGGTACATCCGCTCGAACCTCCTCGTGAGCAACGCGAGATCCTCCTCGCTCAGCACCTCATATTCTTCATCTGGAAGAGACACAAGAGAAGACAAAGCAAAGTGTCTAGGAGTGTTAGCATGTCCATATCCAGAGCCACCGACTAGAGCCAGACTATGGGGATCAGTCGGACTCTTAGCCTTGGCAAGCAACTGTCTGTCCACCTCAGAAGACTTCAACTTTGAGAAAAGCTCATCGACAGACAAAGTTTCATAGTTTGCCGACTCCATGATCCCCTCAACCTTGGCACTCCACACGGATCTATCAAGTGCTTGCAGGAGCTTGATAGCTCGGTCATGATCCGAGTATGGGAGTACGGTAATGTTGGCTTTCATGTTGTTGACAATAGAAGTGAAACGCTGAAACAAGGCATCAACCGACTCTCCAGGCAAATGAGCGAAATTCTCATATTCTCTCCTATACATCGAGAAAAGCCTAGCCTTGACATGGCTATTACCACCGTGGGCTACCTTGAGCTTCTGCCAGATCTGGCTAGCTAGGTCCTCGCCCAAAACACGCTCAAACTCCTCGGCAGACAAAGCACGGAACAAGTAGTCAACAGCTCTAGCATTCGCCTCAAACTTATCCTTTGCATCCTGGGCATCTAAGTTGGTGGGATTGACATAGTTTTCATCTTTCGTCACATCCCACAGCAACTTTCCTTTGCCTCGCAAGAAAGCGCCCATACGCGCAACCCAGTTCGGGTAGTTCTTCCCATCGAAGTGCGGAGGTCCGAAACCCTGATCTTGGTACGCCATCTTTGGATCTTAGACTGGTTAGAGTTGCAAAGACCCGTAACCGGCTCTGATACCAATTGAAGGACCGAAACGGTGACCAGAGAGGGGGGAGTGAATGGGAGCCGATAAAAATTCTTTCCAACCGATCCGGCTATTTTCCCAAACCAACTCCGAAACCTCCGAGAGCGATCTTGCCAAGATCACGTAGCCACTGTCAAGCTACTGACCCTAGGAACAAGAAATACGCAGCGGAACTCGAATCGATCGAAACGAACGCAAAACGGCCTGAAACAAGACTCGATCCAACACACCCCATGGGGGGCGGTTAAACCGGGTCAGGGGGGCGGTTAAACCGCCCTGGCCTGGGAAGCTCGGGAAAAAGTCAAACCAAAAGTGGATCTCCCAAACCGCTTGAGCTCTTGAGGCGAGATTTAGGTCAGATGATCTAGACCTCCAGTGGAGTGTTTTCCCAAAAGATCTCGGCCTCTAACTCAGTACAACTCCCGGAATCTCAGATCTCGTGATGAACACCATGACCTCGAGTTCATCCCGAAAATCTCAAATCCAAAGCGATTCTCGGCGTTTGGGGGCAAAGGATCACCAGCAAAAGAGGCACAAGGCACTCATACGTGAATCCCCCAAAGAAATCCGAGAGAAAACGCCCTAGAAAGAGAAGAACGAAAATCCCCCAAAAATAGCTCCGAAAATACCCACGAAAATAGAAAAAGAAAAGGGAGCTCGGGAAATCAAATCATGGCACAAAGATAAGCAGCACAAACTCCATCACATAACCATGAATTCACCTATACAAACTAGGAATGATTCGAAGTAGTTCTAGATGGAGGGGATGAAGGGGAAAACTAGTTCAAAGGAAAAACTAAAGAGATAACTAAAGGATAACCAAAGAGATTGCAGCCACCAGCCCTGGGAGGGGCTATTAGTAGTCCAAGTGGTGGTGCTCTAAAGACTAAACTACCCCTAAGTGATACATACCCCTCAGGGGCAAATTTGACATTTGGTTCTCAGATATTTTCCGGCTCGGGCACCTTCCACTGCAAGCTAGCTTCCCTCCGACGCAAGCCTTGCAGTCACGCCGCGTGTCCTCCGGATCGAAGCTCCTCGACGCCGTTCTTGGGCCGGCCCAGGGGGAGGCGGTTAAACCGCCCCTGGCTGGTCACCTCAGCCCAGCTGCCCAATCTCGCCTCGTCGAGTCCTCGGTCCTTGGTTTTGAGGCCCAAACCAAGGGAAACCGTCCACCGATGATTTTGTGGCCAAATCACCAAACCCCGCACGCAAACTTCGGTTGTTAGCCGCCACCTTGCGCCGGCTTCTCGTCCGTATACGAGTTTCGGTTGTGAGCCGCTACCTCGCACCGGAACCACGTCCCCTTTGCTCGTTCTTGCCAGCATGTGAACCGCACTTGATCCACCGGCCACCGGGTCCCTCGAACCAAGCCTACTTGTCTCTCCGCTCCTCGGAGGCCGCCATGGCTAAGACCTTTCGCGCCTGTTCTTCACCTACACCAATGCAACCAAGCCGCATTCTACACCTGCAATACTTGAGCCAAGGGAAACGTCAATCCACACCACGTTGTCAATCACTCATCACACCAGGCAGCGACCATCCACCGGTCCTCGGACACACCGGGTCCTCAGATGAGATGAGAGTTTCCATGAACTTTTGCAAGAGAACCTCACTTATGTTTGATGTGCATGTTTTTGAAAACTCCTCACGATGGAACAAGGTTAAGGTTTGAAGTTCGCTTAAATTCGAGAGCATTATATTTATTTAATTGTAGATTGAGCTTTATTGTTAGTCAATCTTCCATAAAGAAAAGTAGCCGGTCACAACTTGAATTTTAAAAGCTAAACACTTGAGAGAGCAATGTGTCTTGTTGTGTATGACTAAGTGCAGGGAAGGCATTGAAGGGCAACGCTGATTTCTATGGTAAGCTTGTTCCTGGACTTACTCGAGGACGAGCAATGTTTAAGCATAGGGGGATTGTTGGCGCTATTAAATGACACACTTTTAGTGTCATCTAGGTTATGTTTTTGGACTAATCCTTATACTAACCCCGCCACTTGGCACTGAAATAACCCCATTTCTACTTGTGCACATATTTTTGGAGCATTTTGGTTTACACAGGTTAATTGGCTATTTTGGAGCGAATATGGGCTGAATTCGAGACTAGCAACAACACGGCGAAAGATGAAGGCCAAAAGCCCTAACGAAGCCCAAAGGAACCAAAGCCCGTTTACGCTCTACTCCAACGGGCCACCTCTAACAAGGCTCAATTGAAGATAAGGCTGGAGTACTCCAAGATCAAGGCAAATCCAGCGCAACATGGAAAACCCATCAAGACCCATCCATATTCCAGAGCCACCGACGTCCAAAGCCCACAAGTATTGGAATATAAACTACTAAACATCAAAGGAGCTTGCACGCGAACGATGGGCCCGAGGGGGGCCAAAAAGGCCCTTGGCCGCGCGGCCAAGACCCCTCTTAGCCGCGCCACCCAAGCCGTTTTTGGATCGGTTCGGCCTTCCCTTCGAGCTAGGGTTTCCTCACTATATAAATAGCCCGTCTTCCAGAGGAGGGCATCATCCATTCACCAGAAGTCGACGAAACCTAGAAGTGAACACCGGAGGGAGACGACGGCCGCCGCAAGTCCTCGAAGTTGTCTAGGGAATGGCTTAGGCCAACTCTAGCCGCCATGGCCGCCCTGCGTGGTTGTGTTATGGCGGAGTTCAAGAGCTAATCATTCATCATCTGTGGTATGTACTCAGAGGTGATGATGTAATAAATACATTCGTTTGAGTAATTATCATCTTGACATCCAATTCTTTAGCAATCAGCTGCCTCCTTTTATGATCTTGTGCTTGCTTGGGTTTGCTTTAATTTCAATCTATTTATCGATATAGATTGCTCCGGGTATTCTTGTACCCATGGGGGCTAGGGGTTCATACCGGATCTACCAAGGAGTACAACACGTTCTTCGAACGTGCCCTTGTAATTGCTATGCCGATAACGAGCATCGTGACAGGGTGTGGCCTGTGTAAGGTGGTAGTTCTCGGGGGGGTTGACCGGAGGTGGTGATTTAAAGAGGCTTCAAATGAGATGCTTGATGTGTTTACCGTTCTTGGCTAGAACTACAACTAGAAGGCGATGGGCTTAGTCAATCTTTGGTTTACCGTCAGCTTTGCCTATGTTTGGGGATGTGATCAACATATATACAACATTCATATCTATTATGTTTATCTTTATATGCAATCAACGCTTCATGTTAGGATTAGATCCATTAGATTAGATGGAAAACCCTAGGTAGTTCGCTGTCGATCCACTGATTGATAAACCTTGGAGGAATACTCTAAGGGAAGAGCTACAATGATCTGTGCGCTTGCGGTGGATCTTGGCATGTGTTTGCTCCGCCAACACTCGCATCATCACTAACATCGCCACAAATATGATTCACTGATTTATTACAAAAATTTGAAAAGGAAAAGAGGAACAAGCCTCCGCAATCATAGCCTTTACCAATGAATTGTCCATGTTTCGACACGACTAATTTATTAGACTCTAGCACTACCTTAAACCCGACCTTGCATAGGATCGACCTGCTCACAAGATTGTTGTTGATAGTAGGGACATGATGCACGTTCCTCAGCTTCACGATCCTTCCCGAAGTAAACTTTAGATCCACTGTATCAATGCCATGAACAGCAGCATGTGACCCATTCCCCATCAGCAATTCCGAGCGGCCTAGTAAGAGGACAACATAGTGATATCAGCACACACATGAACATTAGTACCCGTATCAAACCACCAACTTGTGGGTTGAAAAACTGAAAAGACAGTAAGCAGATTACCGTACCCATCTCTAGTGCTGCCTATGGTCGTCATGTTGACATCCTTTGAACTGCCATGCTTCTTGCCCTTACGGTCTACACGGTCTGGACAATCCTTGGAGAAGTGCCCAGGCTCACCACAAGTGAAGCAGTTCATCTCAACCTTGTTGTTCCTCTTCTTCTTGAAGGTAGTAGTCTTGGAGACCTTGTTGTTGTTGTTCCCTTTGCTCTTCCTATTGTTCTTACGTGAGAACTTCTGAACCACGTTGGCGCTGGATTGACCTTGATCTCCCTTATCACCAGTGTCCTTCTTCCGAGCCTTCTCCTCAACATCAAGAGATGCTATCTGGTTTTCAACTGATATTTCCTGTCTCCTGTGTTTCAGAGTTGTGGCAAACTTCCTTCATGAGGAGGGCAACTTTGCAATAATGCATACTTGTCCGGAATCACGCACTTAAGGAGTTCAAGATCCTTTACAATGCACTAAACCTCATGTGTCTCTTCAACTACAGAACGGTTGTTAACCATCTAGTAATCATGGAAACTCTCCATGAGGTACAGTTCACTGCCTGCATCTGCTACATCATATCTCGCAACCAGAGCATCTCACAGCGGCTTCGTCTCTGTTGCGTCTAGGTAGACATCAACAATGCGGTAGAAATAACACTAATGAGACATCCCACGAAGAGTTTATTGACATCGGTCCACTTTTTTTTGCTCTTTAGTAGTAAGTTCACCCTTAGGTTTGCCTTTCCTCGTGTCCCAGATGCCCATAGCATTAAACCACAAACAGACATTTGTCCGCCATCTCTTAAAGTTCACACCAGTGAACTTCTCAGGTTTCATCGAATCGACAAAGCCAGCCATACCAAAATCAACAGTAGATTGCCTATAATAAGGTTTTTGGATTGTTGGAAATATAAACAATCGCATGATTAAATTTCGACTTAGATTAAACATGACAAGAATTAAACCTAGCATGTAGATCTCTAACATACTAGCAAACATCAAGCACATCATCACGATCTCAGAAAACATGATGAACAAACAGATCGG
Organism: Urochloa ruziziensis; assembly: GCA_015476505.1. NCBI lineage: Eukaryota > Viridiplantae > Streptophyta > Magnoliopsida > Poales > Poaceae > Urochloa > Urochloa ruziziensis. The sequence continues at coordinate 8,028,071 of CM027126.1, read as the reverse complement.
ATCACAGCGTACGTACTGAGCGGGCGTAGCCGTGAAGATGAGCGGTGCAAACGGGACAACGACGGTGTTGCTGACAGAGCGCAGCAGCCGGCGATGAAGACGACGGTACGCCCCGGCGTGAAGGTTGGACGAAGGATGAGCCGTGACGAAGACCTCGAGCAGTCGCGTAGAGTGCTTCCCAAAAACCTTATTTGCCCTCTTTCAATGCAAGATCACAAGGACGGCGGTTCCAGAGACCTGCTCTCCCATTCGCCGGTGCACGCCGGCGCTCGGGATGGAGTAGGCTACGGTGGCGGCACAACAGCGAGAAGAGGCAAAACCCTAGATTGAATAGATATGTTTTCTGGTGGAGGCCGATCGGTCGCATATATACGGAAGCCCACGATCTCACGTCGCGGTCATGATTTAAACCATAGGATTTCAAATATCTCGCAGGCTTTCAGACCAAGTAACCAAAAATAAAAACTGCAAAAGGAAGTTGTGCCCCTGCAAGGCGAGGGGTCGGATTTCGGCAGACCATTCACGCGCACGTCGTGCGCGCCCGCACCCATCGCCCCGACGAGGCTAGGCGAGGCGAGCGAGCGCGCACATGTGGAGCTTTCCTTCTCTCCCCATACACATAGCTTGGAGGAGTAGAGACTTCTTCCATATTTATGTTGGTCATCCCACTCCTCCACTAGCAATGTGGAACTAAAGAGTGGCACCATTTTCTCATGCACACATGGGCCTTTGAGAATTATTAGGAATTCTGAGATTTCTTCATGGGTCAAGCCCAAAATTCTAGCAACTAAAGTATGGTGTGCATGGAGGTTTGCACGTGATAAATTTAGGGTGGCGAAAAATTGAAAATGGTGAAGTTTTTAGTTTTTGTTTCAAATATTAAATATAAATAATGGCATGTTTGTATTCTATTAGTAGTATTGAATATAATTCATGTCAAACTCATATAATATGGTCTCTTCACAAAAAAGAGAGGGCTACTATTGTAACCATGACAATATAGTGACATGTTTGTATGGGAGGTGGCTCATTGCTTAGACCCAAAGTGGTCAGTGTTATGGTACTAGGCAGGAGTATCCGCAGTCTTACTGTTGGGATGTAGGCTTCCGCGGAACCACGGTAACAGTCGTGTATCCGGTGCTGTAAGAGATCTTCCATATTTATCTTGATTTCTCAAATTATGCCTTGGGCGGGTAGGAATTAGCAGTTGGATGCACCTTTTTTTTTGAATTAAGTCAAGAGACAGATGCAAATAGTACTAAAATAATTAAAATTTTATCTTTGTAGGAAACCGAGAGTAAGTCCACAACATGCAAATAATTCCTCATTTTAGAATCTTGAATGTTATAGCAGTGTTTGATTGTTAGATATATAACGGCAGAGTAATTTTCATGCAAATATTATTCAACGTATCCAAATCATGAATTCCAGCAAATACAATAGCATGATGATCGTTTTGAAGGGACAGCATTTAATCAAAAATTAATAAATTTTTCTTAATTATAATAAGAGCAGGAATAAATGTAATTAACCTCTCGTCCACTGGCTTGGTAATGGCCTATATAACATTGCGGATGCCGCAGCTACTACTTCGGCGAATTTGACTGCAGATGCAACGACAGCATACGACATTCTAGAGAAGAACAACTTTCCGCGCGGCCTCCTCCCTAAGGGCGTGCAGTCATACGTCCTCAACCCAGACGGCAAATTGGAGTTGACCCTCCCAAGCGAGTGCAACTTCTTTGTCACCCTCGGCAGCCAGAAATTCAAGCTGCAATTCGCCAGCACCTTCAGCGGAGTTATCCTGCTGGATCCATCACCAAAGTGTACGGCGTAGATGTGCAGGTCAAGTTTGCATGGCTCGGGTTCAGCCAAATTGACCGTGCCGGTGATCAGCTCACATTCCATGTAAAGCAGTTCACGCAGTCCTTCCCGGTCAGCGGCTTCGCTGTGAGCCCCTCTTGCACCTGAGGAGGTTTCCATCGATCCACTCCATAGGAATCGCCCGCATCGAGAGTTGTGATACATGGCATGCCATTTGTGTCGGTTTTTGTTTCACTTCTTTTGTGTTTGTTGATTACTCCCATGTAAAGAACACGCCTGCTTTATTCAGAGTGAATAATAATCGATGGATTTCATGAAAAGAAACTCATTGAGCCCGTCCGAGCAAAACCAACGCGTAAAACAAATGACAAGGAAGTTTTTAAACAGCACCAAGTCTATTTGTAAAAGACCATCCATTTGAATCAAAAATCTCCATGACTGTTGTTTCAAGCACACGACACCCCAAAGTGACTTAGGGCCGCTCTTCCTCCTTCAGCAGCAACGACCAGAAACGGATCAAATGTGTTCCTCTGTATAATACCTGCATAGGAGTAACAACTTTTGTGTTGTTATAGATCATGTCATTTCTATTCAGCCAGATTGCCCAACATAAGGAAGATGCTCCAACCAAAATCTTGTACATAAGTTTCTTAGCAATCCCAGTTAACCAACCATTGAACATATGATGAATATCCTGTGGTGGTGGAATGTTAAAAGAAACTTATACTATCCTCCAAATAAATCTAGCCATATGACAATTAAAAAAAGGTGGTGTATAGACTCATCCAGATTGCAAGAACAACATTTTAAACTTCCTTTGCATTGTCTTTTTGCTAAATTGTCCTTAGTTAGAACAACTCCTTTTATTAAGTACCACATAAAAATCTTTATTTTCAATGGCAGTTTCAATTTCCAGATTAAGTTATTGTACGGCAAGCTTACATGCACAACAAGCGACTTATACATCGATCTGACCGTGAAACGACCGTTATGCTGAAGGGGCCACAACAACTTATCGCTCTGGTCCGTTAGTTGGACATTTACTATTCTGGCTACCAAATGTTGCCATGCGTGTAAATTATTCCCAACTAATGATCTCCTAAACGCTACATTCAACGGTGTGGATCTTAGAACCGTCGCCACAGTTGCGCTCTTCTTCCGTACAATGTTATACAAATCCGGATACTGATCTTTTAGAGTCACTGTGCCTAGCCACAAATCCTCCCAAAATCTACCTGAGACCCATCCCCTAGATTAAACTTGGCACTTCTCAAAAGATCGTTTTTGACTTTCATCAAGTCAGACCAAAAATGAGAATCACCAGGCATGTAATTGACTTGTGTGATGGTTTTGTGTCTCAGATATTTATTTCTAAGGAGTCTTTGCCAGGTTCCATCCTCATTAATAAGACGGAAAATCCATTTGCTAAGCAGACATTTATTCTGTAAGTCAAGGTCTAACATTCCTAAACCCCCTAGCTCTTTTGGAGTACATAGAACACTCCATTTTGTCAGTCTATACTTTTTCTTGTGTCCGTCATTTTGCCAAAAAAATCTAGACCTGTAATAGTCTAGTTTTTTAAGGATGCCCCGAGGAACTTCAAAAAAAGACAACATAAACATTGACAAATTACTAAGAATAGAGTTAATAAGAACCAACCGACCCCCAACAGATAGCATCTTTCCTTTCCATCCACTCAGTTTCTTTTGAAAACGTTCTTCTACTTCTTTCCAATCCGAGTTTCTAAGCTTTCTATGATGCATTGGGATGCCTAAGCACCTAAATGGGAGGTTCTCCATGTCACATCCAAAGATTTCAGAGTAATTCTCCCCTAGATCCCTGGCCTCGCCCATCCAAAGATTTCAGAGTAATTCTCCCCTAGATCCCTGGCCTCGCCATAACAAAACAACTCGAAGGGTGCGTTAGGCATAAGAATAATAGAAAAGGCATTTAAATGACTGGCCCCAAAACAATTGGCTGGTGTAACAATCTGGTTTGAGATGACGGCTAAGGCTCACTCTACACATTGAATGAACCACACCTATTAGGGTAACCTTTTGCGCTTTCGTCCTCGCTTCACGCAAAAAGGTTCGAACTGGATTACCTAGCCTCCCAAGACCAGGTATTTAAGCTGCCTCAGGTTACCAATATGGGACTAAAGGAGCACCTGCTCCTCGTGCTACAGTAACCGTAAACTGGCCTGGTCCAAGAACAGCCCGTTCTGTTACAGCTGGTCTGTGAAGAGATCATGCATGCGACCTATAAACAACAATTTAATATTGGAAACGTATCTTACGATAACTCAATTCTCGTGAGAACTATGATAACTCACATTTGGGCCATATGATCTTGATCTAAGGGGGAGTTGGGAGGGGTGATTTGCAAAATCATCACCCCTCCAATGCACGCTAGTCATACTTTTGCAAATCCTCTCTCCCACCTCACCTCTTGGATCAAGATCATGTGGCCTAGATGTGAGTTCTCATAGTTTTCACGGGAATTGAGTTCTCGTACGATACATTCCAACGGGTGAGCAATTTTTTTCCTTCCGCGAGCGAGGAAGTGGCCAAATACGACGCCAGCGGTAGTAGGCCTAGATGGGTTAGTTCGTGGGCTTCACGATTTGTGCCTAGCTAGCTATAGATTTGGGTGAAGCCACTGGGCCGATTCCCGATGGGGAGTGACCACCCCTGAGCACTTGAGCAGAGCTCATCGTTGTGGCCGAGGATGCTGCTAGTCAAATGCCTTGACACACTGTCAACGTCTCTCTGAGTGAGTGTTACGTCTTACGAGTCTACGACTACGAGTCAATTCACCGGTCCATGCTTTGTGTTGGTCGTTCATCGCGTTGATGGTCTGAGGGCAAGTACAACAATGCAGACAGCAGACAGCTGCTGTCTTTTTGGCACAAACAGACAGCTTAAACAGACAGCTTGTACAAAGGATTGTCTGTTTAGCTGTCTGCATGGTGTTTAATTCATCCTTTGACACAGAAATCATGATGATCAAACATATATATGATCTTTGTGTGCTATTTTGTTGCTTGTTTGAGATGATACATGTTGTATGCATTATAGGAGAATACAATTCTGTTACAAGGACTATAATGTAATATTTTGATTGTATTTCAGATCTCTTTGCCTATTTAAAGGATGACTTTATGATTTCTTTATGTATTGAGGACCACACCACAAAAATACAAGGACCTTATCTGAACACGCCATCTCTGTTTCGTTGACTCTCGTACTCGTATCTCCTCTCTCTATCACAATCCAATCTCTCGATCTAGACACAGGGACCACAGGCCGGCGTCCGGCAGCTTGGCGAGCTCCTCCTCAACCGTCACTAGCCGGGCTCCTCCCTGTCTAGCCCGGCGTCTTCCTTCCTCGGAGCGTCCGCAGCAGAACTGAAGCCTCCACCTTCACTAACGCCGCCGAGGCCCTCGAGACTGAACAAGCCCGCGACGGCGTCGAGATCCATGTCGCGGCGGAGCTTGCGGTGGATGAGGCCGGGGTAGCGGGCGTGCGTGCAGGCGACCCAGTCGACGTCGTCCACGGTCACCTCCGCGCGCGTTCTTCATGCCTTGATCGATCGATTGACTAGGTGAGTGGGGAAGGGGATTTGTCTGTGAAGAACTCATTTTAGCGCCATCCCGTCGATTTCGCGCGTGCAACTGATCCGAGTCGCCGCCTTCTCCCCGCAACACATCCTACAACAGTCTTCGAGTCGTTGCTCCGGCCTGGGAGCACGCGCTCGGGTCGTAGACGAACTAGACGACGGCTGCCTCTGGATGACGGTCGCGCGGGGGGTCCCTGCTAATTTCCTTTGCATGTCGACTTCAGTCGACGGCGCGTTGTACGTGGCCTGAGAGCCGAGAGCGCGTGCAGTAGGTTCGACTGCGATAATATTAGCTAATAATCACTCGCACGTGCTAACAGGGAAAAAAACGTTTTAATTCTTCGATCACAGGCGTGCGTGCAGTGCGTGCCCAAGTACTGCCCAAAAGCAACCGGTAAGACACACGTGTTGTAGAATATTAGCCAGCAGCCGACGGCTCAGAAAATGTTCCCCTAGTTGAACATTAGACAAAGACTAATCCTACTCCTTATCATTTCAGATTTGAATTACCATATCTCAACTCGATTCTGAAATACCATATCTCAACTTTGCTTCTTCGTTCTTGTTATGCTTACATTTCTAGTGGATTACAATAGCAAATATTAGAAGTTCCTCTAAACATGAGGTGGTCTGGTCGAGAGAGTGACACCTTGGAGAAGTAAGCTAGGTACCGAAGCTCCAAGAATTCTTGGCCGGAACTGAGTCGAGGGGTTGTTTGATGTTTGACCACAGGCTCAATTTATTTTAGCCACGTTGCCTCAAAAATAAGTTATTTTAGCCAACAAACTCCAAAAGCAATAATTCACTACCGGAATCCCTCACTTTGTCGTGTGCCAGGTGCAACACACGGTAAAGACTTTGCCGTGTGCAACACACGGCAAAGCGCACCCGGCAAAGTTTAGACGGCAAAGAATCTTTGACGTGTGCCAGATCACGGGGCACACGGCAAAGGCCCGATCTGGCACACGGCAAAGAGCGACACACGGCATTGTTTTGATCCCGAAAAACGCAAAATATTTTATTCTAATTGGGAAGGACCCATCGGACATTTTCCACTGTCCCACGTGGAAAAATCGCGCGCTACGCGGCCGGCGGGATTCGAACCCGCGCCCTCCCCTTAGCGCGTCCTCTACTACTGCACTACTCGAGTCTTTGTGTCCATATCCCATTTTGATTCCCCTCGTGTTAAACTTTTCCGAGTGTAACTTGTTTATTTGAGGTCCTAAATGACTTCAAATAAAAAAGTTGTGAACTACAAAGTTTCATAACTTTTCAAGATCTATAACTTTCGTTTTGGTCAAAAGTTCATCCGAGGTCGTTCATAGAATTTAAATTTTCAAATTTGAAAAATTTAAACTTAGATTCAGTTGACAAGATGACTTCAAATAAAAAAGTCGTCATCGTCAACTACAAAGTTTCATAACTTGTCGATCTAAACAACTTTCATTTTGGTCAAAAGTTCATCCGAGATTGTTTACAAAATTTGAAATTCAAATTTGAGAAATACAAACTTAGTTTTTCGTTTACAAGATGATTTCAAATAAAAAAGTTGTGAACTACAAAGTTTCATAACTTTTCGATCTTTTCATCTTGGTCAAAAGTTCATACAGCATACCGGTAGTAAGATTGTTCACAAATCTTATACATCTCTCTTCTAGTTATAGGAACTACTTATAAGAGGTGTGTGATTTCTAAACACTTTTAGTACCACTTTGTTATATAAACAAATGATCAAATTAAAAGTTGTAGATCTTTAGAAGTTATACAACTTTGTAGTTCAACACTTTTTAATTTGATTTCGTTTAGGACTTCAAAACGTGTTTAAAAAAAATTTGCCGAGTGTTTTTAAAAAAACACACGGCAAAGAGGTCTTTGCCGTGTGTTGTGCCGTGTGTCAACTTTTGACACACGGCAAAGACCTCTCTTTGCCGTGTGTTTTTATTTGCCGCGTGTTTTTTTTTCTCTTTGCCGAGTGTTTTTTCTTTGCCGTGTGTCCCGAGAAAAAACACACGGCAAAGAGCGGATTTCCGGTAGTGATTGAACAGCAATATCATGCTTAATTAGATCAAGGTGGTTCTTTCTAGGTAACACAGGGCACGCAGCAGGAGCACGTTCCCATTGACGAGTAGACGAAGACGCAACTACACTTGCTCGTTGCATGCCCAGAACGACGAGTCCACCGTATCACTACTCTGGTCCAATAAACAGGGACAGGTTAATGTGGGGTTGGTGCTCGCGGTAGCTGATGTCAAGAACACACATGTTCTGGTTTAGCATTACTTATTCGAACCTGCCCCCAAAGCAAACGACCAAGCAAGAAGACTAGACAGTAGAACGCCCAATATGATTTATAGTGACCGTTTGGCCTCCATGACAATAGGCGTCTCATCATAAAGGAGCGTATAATCTTATCCTGAACAAGGAAAATGTTGAGAAACAGGTAATGAAAATTGACCATACTCATATCCATACAAGTATACACCAAACTGCATTGTACATTCATTGCTAATTTCTATTGTGTATCTAAAAAGACCATTCGGATTCAGACACGTGACCATTTTCTTAGAAACAGTAATATATTTCAATATTCCAGCCGTTGCATCAACCAATGCATAAATAAGTTATTCATTATTACACACAAGTACCAACGAGAGTTGTAAGGCGCAACTCAGTTACACCCACAAGATCAAACATAGACAAAAGATTAAAAATCAATTCGAGCGAAATGTTCAAAGAATTAATTATAACATGATACCTAACCCTTTATCTTGCAAGTATAAAGACGGTTACGCTAGGCGGCATTGCCTTGACATGGTTTCAGTAGTGCTCGTTTGGTGGAGTGGAATGATAGAGGTGAGAGGAAGTAGTTCAAAATTAAATTTTACATAATGGCAAAATGTTTTAAATAGTGGGCTAAGCCTCATATCTTTTGCTCTCTAAAACAGCTAAGAGAGGCTATAGCGGGCTATAGCCGCAGCTAAGTCGTTTAGTGGTTTTGCAAATTGATAAAAAAATTTAAAGACTTGATATAACAATTACTTACTAATTTACCACCAAAACATATTAACATGATCATAAGCTCATCATAAATTCAATCTTCGTAAGAGTACATCATATGATTGCATTGAAACAACATTGTCACCGTCTTCTAACCCGAACGATGAAGGTTCATAGTGCACTGAGGCTATATCCAGCTATATGCAAGCCTGTTTAGCCGGCTAAATCCGGCTATTAGCACCTACAAAACCAATAGGGCTAAAAGTGCAATATCCTAGCTTCAAGACTTCTCGGAGGCTATATCCGGCTATAGCTGCGATAGCTATAGCCGGCTATTCAAAACTAGGCAATTTCCTAAAATTGGCAACATGTAGTGGCAAAATTGGCCGTATAAAGTTCCTAAAATTAACTAATAAAATTATTTAAAGTTGGCCTCAATAGGTAATTAAAATATCAGTTGAAGCTATTTCTCCCCTATACATTCATTTACCGTTTCTATAGCCCTGTTCTGCATGAGTCTTACAGAAAATGGCATATGAGACTAGAGCAACTACATAGTACTACCAGTAGTTAGTTAACTGCTAGTGGCTCACTTTTAGCTAATGATGCCCTGGTTAACAAATACCCAACTTGCTCTCACTTTGGAGGCGACAGGTCGGTGATTCTATAATCTGCACAACTGACGCCAACCGATTTCCCGCGGCACTTTTTGCATGGAGCCGGAGTGGCCGTTGCAGTACCATCACTGCAGGAAAAAGCTCCTCCTCACATTCCCATTCCACCGTGCAAAGTGGAAGTAACAGGGGAGCTAGGCGCTTTTGGCCGCGTGCGTCCCCGTCAAGCATCAAACCATGCAGTGCACAATTATATTGCGAAGATACATATCGGTCCACCATAAAGTTGGAGGAAGGTGATGGAGCTAGCAAGCATTTGAGATCTAGCAAGCACGCACCAACTTTGTCATCCTTTATTTTCCTCTCGCAGCCATTCTCCTCGCAGCTCGATCTTGGTCAGGTAACCACATGTTACCTTTTGTGTACTCGCTCTGTAAAAGAAAGAAAGCCATTTTAATTTTGTTCTAAGCCAGATCATCTTAAATCCGACTAAATTTGTAAGGAAAATCGTCGACATTTGTTGCACTAAATAGGTATACTATGAACAAAATGTTTCAGTGTCAAACTTGTGTGTAACGTTAAGAGCAAATTTAGGTATGTTCTAGTGTATACAAAAAAAAATAAACAAAAACAGTCATGTTTCAAGAATGATTTGGACCTATTGGCAGAACAGTACAATCATGAAGAATACACTTTCCGAAGAAAACAATGGTCAGACTAGATGTACTTCGTCCTAGCAAGCTCATTTTGTTGCTGCAAACAAAACAAGGGTCGTTTGAGCTCACCCATGCGCATGATTCGACCAACAACCCGGCCGGGGTCGCTAGCCGATTGCGCGCGCACAGACTTTCATCATCGTCTCAATTAAAAGCGCAGTCGTCCCTACGCAATCCCGGGGGATCGGTGCGCGGCCCTACACCCCTGGACGCAAAGACGAGCGGGTCTCGGCACGATAGCGTGGCCGCACATGCATGCCATGGCCACTCCCTGCTGCGCTAGCGGCTCGACGGCGACCCGTGCTCCGAAAGCAACCGAGAGAGCCTCCCGAAAAGTCCGGCCGGGTTGGGGTTGCGTCGACCCGGAACAAATTGAAGGGAGAACACACACGCATCAAAGGGTCGACGCCCGGCCGGGTTTCAACGGGTGATATGATATGATCGCCCAACGAGCAAGCAAAAAGGGCGTTGTTGCATTCATGGACTGCTTGGAGAGCGTGCCATGCGCTTCAATTCGCAAGAAAAATCAAAAGATTCGCGAAAAGAAACTTGGCAACAATTGAGATGAAATTTCTGCAACTGACATAAATCATATCCTAGAATTTCAGCAGATGAGGCAAGAAGAAGGTAATGTTAATGGCAGCCACAAGTATATTTGAACGGAACAGGAGATGTGTCAAGTGTGTGTAGGGCACACGCAGAAGGTAGGACAGACAGGGCACATGGGCTAGGAGGAGGAGGAGAGACATGGCCTAAACCAAGAGAGAGACGTGATTGGGTTAGTCCAGTCGCCAAAGCTTTCTGCATGGTGGACGCATGTAAAGGATTGGGGCGATTGGTCACTCATCCGGAAGCATCACCGTCGGAGGAAGTTGCACGCGAGCAGGCGGGCCCGTCGTCATGTGCGCTCCGAGAAATGGGTTGGGTTGCGGATTGGCACCCGCGCCGGACTGTCGGAATCGGGACACTGACCCGGCCTCCTCCGGCGATCCTCTTAAGGATTTTTTTTTCTTTCTTCTAACTGCTCCCAAAGGTTATTTGCAGCTATATATCCGTCCTGTCCATGATGTGGTGGCAAACACCTCAACATTTCATTCTTGAACCGCCCAGTCCCAAGATCATATATAAGAAGGAATGACCTGACATGTGGGCCCCACTGTCATGTGTCAGCCACGTCAGCAAAACCACCCCTCAAAACCATCCGATGGCTAAATATGAACGGTTTTGATAGTTTGAAGGCCAAATATTCCTGGTTTTAGAGTTCGATGGTTGAGACTAAACCCGCACAATAGTTTAATGGTTAAAAATGGACTTCTTCCTATATTTAGAACGGATGGAATACATACTACTTTCTCCATTCACGAACGTGTATACGATAAATGACATATCAACATCACCGATCTATTATCTAAAACTTTGGCTTGCAATTTGGGTCAAAATGTCTTGTTGAATGTACAAACATCAATCTTCCGTGGGAAATGCATTCTACCTCGTTCTTCTTTAAATATATTTATTTACGACCAAAGTTGGAAAAGTTAGACACAAAACGGATACTGGTCAAAGATGCGGATACTGCCACCACCTCAGCACGCACGCAAACGCGCGCACAGAAAAGAAGAACAAAGAAGTACTCCGTATAAATACTTTTGGGGTACTCCGGATTACAGGAAAATAGCGGCAATTGTTATCGCTGTCATATATATACTTCGCAACATGCGCCCTGAATTTTCGCAGGAGAATGCGAAAGCATGGAGCAGCCAAATTTTGACCCTGCTGACATGCGCAGCACGCCAGCACGGCAGCAGGATCACCAAAATTCTCACGCGATCAGTGATCACGTGCACGGTCGTCGTCCGCGCGCACGGCATTGACTCCTCCGATCCGGCCCCTATCAGAAATGGAACGGAAGGAGAAGGAAGTGTTGGAAATGTGTTGCCAGTTGCCACGGAAGAAGAAGCAAACGAGAACGAATTGGATGGAGTACATGTCCTGCAGGTAACTGGTAGAGTAGGAGAAAAGAGCGTACGCTACTGTACTACCGACCGCGCGCGCGCAGCCGGCGACGGTCGAGTACATACGAGTCTAAGCTACGACCACGGCGGCGGGCGGCGGCGACGGCGACGTGCGTGGCCGTTTCCTCGGTTGTTGGCGTCGCCGGCGTGGAACGCCGTCGTGGATTAGTCAGAGCGCGCGTGAATAGTGAACGAGACAGGGTGAGGGTGAAGGAGAAGAAGCGTCGCTCTCGCGGTTGAAAAAGCGCATCAGCAGCGGCTGGGACTCGGAGGACCGTAACTATCCAGCTTTCCCGGACGTGAAGCCTGCCTGATACGATATATAATTCCATCTCTCCAGCAGGGCACAGCTTATCTATCTATACTGTACCCTTTTTGTCACATGCTATTGCTATGGATGCAAAATTTTGACCTTCTTCCTATCCTCGGGACTGGAATAAACGTCGGAGGAGTACAGACCTTTCTTGTACAGAACAGGGGCTGGCCAGAGACAGTTTTAGCTGCTTACTACTTCCTCCGTTTCAAATTATAGGTTGTTTTTTGATTTTATAGATTCGTAGGTTTTGCTACAGATCTAGACATAACGTTTATCTAGTTATATAACAAAGACTAGCCAAAACGATATATAATTTGGAACAAAGGTAGTACTCTTTTGCTCATCCCATTTTCACAGCAGTTCTTTTAGCTTTGTGAAATCAATATTTGTATATATCTTCGACAATCAATTCCCGAAAATTCATGTAGAATTACATACAGAACTATTAATAACGAACCTTTAGGTACGCTGAAGAATTGACAAGAGTAAGTAACACGTAGCAACAACACCCACGGCTTAAAAAGGACAAATGAAAGAAAGCAAAAAGGGAACAGCTATATCATTATATTGCTTGCTTGCAGGGTTGCAGCACACCACCACCAAATGCATCCGAGCAAGTTGTACTCACGGTTTTCCAAATTAAAAGGAGTGAAGGCACTCCCAATTCCTCACAACTACTAGTAATAGTAATTAACTAGCTACCAAGCAAGCAGGGGGTAATATGAAGATGGAACCAGATTCAGGGCCTGGTCAGAGGCAGCAGAGTGGATTACAGCACAGGCAGAGGGGCTTTAGTTAGCCATCTCATTCTCACCGCTATTTACATACAAAAGAGAAAAAGAGCTATAGATAAAGCAGAGGAAAAGGCGAAAAGCGAAAGAACATAGACGCTAATTGGGCAGCACAAGAGATCTACTGATCTAGCTACTACAGATCGAGTATAGTCGAGCCGATGGATCGATCATCATCTCTCCAACCTTTTGCAGTGGGGCTGTAAAACAAGGCCACTCCCTTGTAAAAAAAAACCACAAGAAGCCAGCTCTAGCACTCCATGATGAGACGACCCCATCGATCCAAGCAGCAAGCAAGCAAGCAAGCGACGAGGAGGAGGAGATCTGGGATGATCTCGTCAGCGTCAGTATACGAGGGTCTCCTGGCACTCGACGATGCTCTCGAGGCGAGGGCGCCACCCGCCCTTGTCGGCCGGCGACGACACAGCACCGCCGCCGGCCTGCTTGGCTGCGTGCATGTGGTGGAGCACGTCCTGGAGGCGGTGGTCGCCGGTCTTGAGCTGCGCCATCAGCCACTCCAGCTCGGCGCGCGTCAGCACCACCTTCACCTTGAGCCCGGCCTCCGCTGGTTCCGGAGGCGACTCCGCCTCCTCCTCTGCTTGGTGGCGGTACCGGAGGGCGTCCTCCTCGTCCCGCAGCAGCTGGCTGATCCGCCGCATCTCGGACAGGCTCTCCTCCTCCTCCGGCAGCAGCCCGCCGCGGCTCTGCTTGGACGCCGCGTTCAGGCAGTTGCCCATCGCTGGCCCGATCTGCTGGCGCCCTTTGGCGAGCTGGTAAGCAAGCAAGGTGAGCGGATGGAGGTGGCTCTGCTAAGAGGTGGGAGGCGCGCGCGGCCGGGCGGGGCGTTTTATATAAAAACGCTGGGAGCCGGTGGGTGCTGGGTGGTGTGGTGGTGGCGCGCGCGGGCGTTGGTGTGCCGTAGTAGCCGACTAGCTAGCCTAGCCGCCGTGCGGAGCAACGCGAGCGGGAGTGTGGGGGCCGCGACGAAAGCGGAAAGGAGGAGCAGAGCATGCAGGCGTGCACATGGAGGGGTCGGGGTGCGGTCGGATGGAGGGGTTGGGTGCGTGCGGGGCTGGCCGGGCCGGCCGTGGGGGCGGCACGGCACCGCACGCTTTCGCATCGTCGTCGGCTGGTCCCGGCCGGCCGGTCGGTCGTTTGCCAAAGGCGAGCCTCCGGGTTGTTTTCTTTTCTCTCGTTAGCGTGTGGGTCACCAACGGACTGACAACATCTCCGTCCGGGCAGCATGTGAGCTAGTAGTAGCTTTTTCCGAAAAGGATCGCGTGGCCCCCGCTCACCATCTGCCGGTGGTGTGCCTTGCATTGCCTAGCGTTCGTTCGTTCGACGGTGATGGTCGGCACGCGGTGCCGCGCCCGCAGCCGCGCGCAGGCCTCGAGACCGGACCGACCCGATGCACAACGCGCGCGTCCGCATGCATGATCGTCGTGTGGCCCGCCGACGGGATCGGACGGGCTCGGGCCAAAACACTCCTCCACGCCTCTCAACCCATTTCCTGTATGCATTTGCCGCCTGGTCGCGTCGTCCATGGATATGGATCCCCTGTTTTTTCGAGGACGCGTACGTGTCCCTCGTCACACGGCTCAGGGTACAGTATCATTATCATCCATCACGCTTCACGCCCCCCGGGCCGACCTCGCTGCTGTAAGTACCCGCGACGATTCAAATAAATTTTTGTACGGTCTCTGCCACTACCGTTTGGCCCTATCACAATCAAAATCCGTCACGTAGCTTGGGATTCACTCGTAATTTGCAGGTAGCACGCATGTTGTTGCTACGATGCCCTTGCGTCCTTGTCCTCCAATTCGGGCCATGGTCGGAGCAGGCACACACACATGTACAGTATAACACAACAAATAAATAAGATCGATCATTAGCTCATTGATGAAACCGTTTTTTTTAATCCAAACAGAAACAGGACCGGTCGATCAGATCACTGATTGGCATGCGACCACCCGCTACAGTACGTGCTGGGCAGGTAGGAGCGGATGGATCCAACTGCACGTGAACACACGAGACGACACGACCACAGCGCGCCCCTGCAGCTGCAGCAGCAGGTAGCCAGATCCTCCGTGCGTCCCGACACCATTTGTCCATTTGTCATGGCTCGCGCTTGTGCACGCACGCACGCACGGCCAGCCAAAAAGATGCTACAGTACTAGCTACCAACTCCGTAAATCCATTGGTAGTAATATGCAGGTACAGTAGCAGCTAGTAGGACAACCGATGGGCAGGAATTGTCGAGGGCGAGACAGATTCCATGTCGGATGGAGAAGACGCCTGGCGATATGATCGACATGGTTGATTGATGATCATCAGAGATGAAGCCCCCAGGCCAGGGCCAGCTCGATCTGGCAACACCTGGTTGGTCGAACAATCAAGCACGACGCGACGACAGACAGTGTCTGCAAGTACAACAATCTCCTGCGCCCTGCCTCTGCCCATGCATGCAGGCTATTTATTGTTTTGAACAAACAAAAATATACTCTTTTCGTCTCTAAATGTCGTCCGGAAAGTGTGTTTGTGGAGGAAACACACTTTCTGAGTGACGCTTATTTATGAACAGAGGGAGTACCTTAGATTGATCGGTCTCGTCTCGGTAGTATAGCTTGTTTTATTTATCGCTCCATGATTTGGAGATGTAATGGTATGATGTATCCATCTTCATGCCAAGACACGGCAGGCGACGTGCAAAGACCAACAGCTACTATTTAATCAGTCTTGCGTGACTAGACCTGTAACTAACTACTGTTTAATCAGGCTCGGTGGACGGTCGATGGAGTTTTGCATGCGTCGCCGACCGTACGTCAACGGAGAAATGGTCGAGCATGTTCTTGATTTGGCGTCATATGTATCAGATCAACCAAGGCCCATTGAATGAAGGTTACATAATGGTTCACGAGACATGTCCCTTGTTTTTGGTAACTACTCATTTGTAAATTACGTACTGTACGCGTGTGAGGGGCTAGTAGGTCCGAGCAGATTTGCATCCGTTGATTGGGCTGGATGATCACTTCATGTTGACCGATCAAGGGCCTGAGGCACGACAAAAGTGCTGTGCGTCTCTTTCACTGGCCCCCAAGCCCAAGGCCAAGGCCTATCCGTTGATCTGTAATTTTGCATTGCTATTATGAATGTGTGATTGCTCCCCACGCCTGCCGCACGGTCGTAATTTTGCATATCTTTGGATAAAAACATAGTTCAAGAAGCTAGCTAAACAGATGGTTTTGCTAGGATGTATGTGCTTTTGCTTTGAAGCTATCCACTTAATAGAAAAAGGAGTATACACTACTACACAACCGGGCTTTACAACCGGTTTGTAACCCTTATCACAGCCGGTTTTGGGAGGCGGTTGTGATAAAGCGGCTGTGATAGTCCCTCCCATCACCGGTTTTGAAAAACCGGCTGTGATAGGGGGTCATCACAACCGGTTTTAGCCACAAACCGGTTGTGATGGGGACCTTATCACAAACGGTTCTGCCCCCATCACAATCGGTTTGTGGCTAAAACCGGTTGTGATGTGAATTATAGGAGTAAAAAAAATAATTCTAGCATTTTTTTACAGCACAGTATCTCACAACCACATTACATTCACTAGCACAATACATCAAGTATATTACAAGTTCATACAATACATAAAGTATGTTACAAGTCCATACAAAGTTCACATGCATCAAAATATGTTACAATTCCATACTAAGTAGCAAGCAGAAAAGAGTAGCAGTGAGCACCTTCTGATCTGTCTTGCCACTTGTTGGTCTTCCGCTGGAGCTGCTGCTTCTTCAGATTGCCACTCTGTTCTTGTCATTTGGATCACAGAGCCATCCCTACTCCCGTCCTATGTCACTTGCTAACATGGCACTACTACTGGACATGCTAACATGGCACACATTAACTTAAAAGATCACAAGAGGTTATTCATGAGAGCAATGGAATACTAGGGATTCGGCTCATTTTGAAAGTAAGGCATATTCCTGATAACTTGCTATGGAGAGGAGAATACTACCTGGATACATGGATCTCATGGCGTGTTCCTGATAACTTGTTATCTTATTGCCTGCCGAGGAAAATATCTGAGAATACTGCTTTATCTAAACTATAACCTTACAATTTGGGCAAGCACTTCAATTGACTTGCACTAACCTGGGCTCCATCACAGTTTGCAGCGACACAGCCATTGTGCCCATCCTTGCCTTTCTGTCCAATCTGAGAAAAAGGCAAACATAATCATTTGCAGCGACACTCCAAATAGGAACATAGAAATTTGAGTTGAAAATTATGGTGTAAAAATTCTGTGACTGCATGAGTGACAATCAGATAGATAAATTGACAGAACAGAACAGACCTAGAAGGCACACTTGACAGGGTCTTGAGCCAACGACTGATATAGTGCAAAGTGGAATGCATGGCTGCAAACTTCTGATAAACACAAACAGATTATTTGCAGCAAAGTGTACAATATTGGTAGATCATTTGTTTCAGGAGTCCAATCATATTTTCTTCTACTGAGATCATCACAATTCACCCGGAGTGAGAAAAAGGAAGAGGAACCGATCATACCTGAATTTGGGCAGCTCGCCGGCCGCAAGCCACCCCCGGGAGCAAGTCCGCACGCGCTGGACCATCTCCCCGCGACGCTGGAGCTCCGCGTGCCACCCGGGAGTCGGAACCACCGCCCTGGAGCTTCGTGCGCCGCCTCGAGCCGGTGCTCGCAGATCTGAGATGGGCGGCAGCAGCGTCGCTCGCGAGGTTGGGATCTCGCCACCGCAGCTCCGTCACGGCAGGGGAAGGGAAGGGAGGGGACGGGCTAGGAGGCGGGGAAGGGGAGGGGAGGCAAAGGGAGGTGGCGGATCCAGGGAGAGGTGGAGGCAAGCCGCCGTCGGGAGGGGTCGCCGGGGAGAGAGGGAGGTGCGGGACGACGCGCTGAGGAGGGGAGGGGCGGCTCGCCGCGGCCCAGCGCGCGGTGGAGGAGGGGCGGCGTATGGTGGAGGGAGGGGGTGGCGCTAGAGACGGACGGCGGGGAGGGAGAGGAGATAAGGTCGGGGAGGGAGAGGAGATGAGGGTGAGCTGGAGCGAACGCGGCGGCGGGGGGTGGGGAAGCCTGCGGACGCGAGATAGAATAAGCCGCAGTTCACTAAAATTTCGGGTCGGAACATCTCATTCACAGCCGGTTTTTTTAAAAAAAACCGGCTGTGATGTATCGGTCAACTATCACAACCGGTTTTTAAATTAAAACCGTTTATAATGAGGGGCATCACAGCCGGTTGCAACTTTTAGTTGTCTTGTCACTCTAAAAACCGGTTGTGATGTCCTATCACAACCGCTTTTGGTAGAACCGGCTGTGATGAGTGGTTTGAGAAGGTGGTTTGTGTAGTAGTGATACGGACGCTTATTAAAATGTATGGCCTAGAATAGGAGATTGTCGTCACCATTTCACATACTGGGAACGAAGCGATAATCCCGGTCTAAATTCTTGAACTTTGCTCAAGTTAATCCTACAAATTCTTGGAACAATCACTCTCTTCCATACAGAGTCAGGGTATCCTGCATGGCATAAGCTGAATTTCAAGAGGTTGAGAACTTGGGAGACATCATCTGTCCACTCTTCTGCTCCTAATAGGTAGTAGTACGGAATCACTACCACAGGAAAAAAAAGGTTTGCACGTACCTGGATCCAAGAAGACAAGAACCTAGATCAATGACAACGTCCCTTGAGACGAAAACAGAGTTCAGGTACCGACAACACAGGAAGATAGCATATGCGGACTGCATTTGCAGCAATACACAGGATCTTGTGTGGTAACCCTTATCCAGTAATATTGTGGCTTTGATTTTGTTTCACCGATGTGAATGTCCAAAATATCCTTAGCTATTCGTAAAAACTCTAAAGAAGACAATTTTCTCGGGGTCATCTGCAAATAACACCGGGGAAATTCAGATATTGAGAGCATCTCCAGCAGATTGTTCTCCTCTTTTTCCCTTTGTCACCATATAGAGGAATTCATTTTTTTACATTTTTTGGGTATTGGAAAGAGTTATTAAAATCAGCTTCTCTTTCTCGTTTCCCATTTAATTGTGAAAAATTGCAGCAATTTTTACAATTTTTGGGTATTGGAAAGAGGTGTTAAAATCAGCGCACAAGGTGCGATTATGCATTAAAGGTAACGGATAGCAAATGGAACTAAATGAAACAAGAGTGTGAAGACATCTGTCCAAATCAAATCATCCACGCTCCATAATATGCGATGTGAGAAGCTACCCCTAGCCCACCCTCATTTTTTGTAATATACGATGCAAGCTAGAGATACGAAAACACTAATTAAAATTGGGGCTTACCTACAACATAGAACTAGAAGATAACGACGATCATGAGTGGCAGTCGTCACTTATCTTAGCTCAAAGGTTGCTCTTTGGGGACCATCTGCATCTCGTCGATTCAATCTGATATGCCTGCACCTCTCATCATCACTTGCTGCCAGTGACGACATGAATGTCAGCTGGGGTATCGCCGTCGCCGTCCCAATCGTCACAAGATCATGGCAAATTGAACGGTGTACTGCAGCAATTCATGAGCCGGGTGAGCAAGAGGCAAGAGAGCTGTTTTAATTTGCGATAGATTCCTCTTGTTCCAAAGTGGGATGTTATGGTCGAGAGATCGTGTCTGATTGTACCCCTTCTCTTCTGAAAGATGGTGCCCACAATAGGACATCGAGGCTGTTCAGACATGCTTAAATTAATTTTCCCTAAGTAACGTCGTCTAATACAGCAACCCAATGCTTCACCATCTAGTAGAAAATTTGTCATTTCACGCACTAGCAGCTTTATAAGACTTATGTCGATGGCTCAATCCATGGAGTTTCAGAGTGCAATAAACTTGTTATGTCGATGGCTCAATCCATGGAGTTTCAGGGTGTAATTAGGTCGATTCCTAAGAAAAGGTCCAAACGCTTCGACAAGTCTCAAACGTTCATTGAATGGGCCAGATGGCTGCAAATGATCACGACTGAGACCTAACAGAAGTACAAGGCATCTATATATCATCTTTCGCGGAACAAATGGCAATGAACTGATTAGGTCTATTATCACATTATTTTACTTGTTTTTCTTATGAGCTTATATCAGAGCATGAATAGAAAGCTAAGCTACCTTTGCCATTATCGTGCTACAAAAATAAAATTGACATTTTAGCTGTATAGACCTGATGGCTCTACAATAAATTGCTTATTAGCATACGTGATGAATCTAGAAAAACAAACGGCCATTACTGTTGAGAGCGACCTGTTTGCCGCCGCCGCTCCCAGCACGGCAGCACTCATGCACGCATGTGGCACTGCTTGCCGCCGCTGCAAGAGACAAAACGGAGGACAAGCCAGGAACATCTGACAGGCATCTCCGTTGTCATTGTTGATTGGTTTGCCTGCACGCAGCCAGCAAATGCCGCCAGCATCGATTTTTCTGTGAGATAGGATTGCAATTATGGATGATCAAAACAGTTGGTATTTATTTTCCTGCAAGGGGACAACAATTGGATAATCTATGCAAGTACCAACTCTGTACTTGTCGTGCATCATGACATGTGCAATTGGCATTCGCTGTGTGATGTGTTGTCAGGAGCATGGGCATGCTTGCCCCTTTCTTCAGGCAGTCCTATTGCAAATTAAATTTGTTAAATCTGGAATTGCTGGCAGCTTTCAGGAATTGTTACTGCAGACTGCTGTTCGAGGATTTTTTTTTTTCCCTATTTTTTAGACACGGATCTGTCACAGGCCTGATGGAACGTGCGAGTGTGAATGCAGCAATGAAGTGTGGGCAACAGCTGCACAGAGAGGGAAGGCACCAGAGAAAAGGAAACGACTGAGAGGATTGGGATGGATCGTTCGCGTTGTTGTATCCGAATCAAATCATACATGCGCCATGGTACCTGCACATCATAACAGCAACCAGAGTACTAGAATACAAGAGGAACGACGAATCTTAGGCGACTTGAGAGCAAAAAAATGCCAAACAAACTGCTATCACACGAATAGAGGATAGATAGTGAGGATGACGACGATCTTAGCTTGTAGGCGTCGTTCAGGGGACCATCCGGCATCTGCATCTCATCGACCAATTCCATCTGCATCCCATTGGTGGTAATGTCATCGCTTATCGCTGCGAGGTATGCAATGCTCAGAAAGCAGCTAGCTTGGGCAGAGCTATCTCAGTTCATGGAAAAGATGGTCCTATCAGACATCAGCAACCCCAGAACTGAATCACGGATCACGGGTAAGCCACCATTCAGGCATTCACTTATAACTTTCATGGCTGGCGAGGCCTATGAGGCTATGAGCCATCATCAGAAACAGGGAAGCATCGTACTCGTGCAGAACCCAGTTCAGCCCTAGTACAGCTTGCAACTGCAAGAGACTGTTAATTGGTAACACAATGTAAATTACCATCTAACAGTGGTTCAGATTAAGGAGCAAACAGGCTGTTCGCCAGCTGGGCCATCCAAATCTACTGCGAGCAACTTCAGTACATTAAACATTACCGTGTTCCTGCTAGCATCCCACATTACTGGTAAGTCCAGTAGCAGCTAACATTACTCAGGATGTCTAAAGGTACCCAACCTGCACTACACTACCAAGCAGCAGAATGCTTGCCTCAGTGGGGCCTGAAGTGGAACAAGCTCTAAGATAACCTCTGTTTCTTCTTCTTAGCCAGATTCTCGAAAACAGAGCGGATATCTTCAGATGTGACTGGTTTCGACGAGTCAAACGATTCCTGTTCAAAGCATCAAACAAAGGAAACACACCAATCAGGTGGGTGGAAAAAAATCAGATGCAACAGAATATGAATGCAATCCAGAAAAATAAAGGCAAAGTTCATCATTATGCTGCCAAGAAAGTTCATTTTAGAACTAGATTGCATCAATCAATAAAATGAAACAGCATTCCTCTTTTCTGAGTTAAAAAACAACAGGACGAAATGAGTTATAAAGATTTTATTAAATCCAAATGAGTACAAGGCTATAAGCAAACACAATGAATCTAGCTCTGCAGAAAACCACAAAACAAGCTCTGTAGAAAATGTGAAGCAATGTCAGAGTATTCCTGCAATGTGTTAGAATGTAATTTTCCTGCGCAAGATGTTATACTTTAACTGATATATCTAACGCTGTAAAAATGCTTCGTATCCAGTCAACATGTTTGTCATATGCACATTTACCCAGTAGATACAGCAGGGCATCCAACCTTTATAATCACTAATAATATATAACTCAGATGAATATGGAAACTACCCCAGTAGTTGTGCCATGTATACATGCCACATTGGTTCTCATTTCTCAGGACAAAGAGAGTGCTATTGCATACTCCCTCCGTCCCATAAAAGTACAATTCTAACTTTTTTTAGGACAGATTAGTGATGGCGCGAAAAGACTCTCGTGCCCTCATTTATTTGCCATATTCAGTTAGTTTTGGCATGTCAATCAAATCCCACCACTTAATTAGGAAGGTAGTTAAGATCCAATCTCTAGAATTGCATTCTTTGTGAGATCTTTTTTTCAAATGCTAGGATTGCACTTTTTATGGGACGGAGGGAGTAAGTGTTTGTAAGAGAGCCTCTTGAAGTAGTGCTTTAAACATGGTGTTGGCTTCATTGAGTAGTTTGCACATGTTATAGCAAAGAGTGTCACGTGACCATTTCTTAAACTCCTATGAAAATTTACATGGTTGATTCGGTTCTACCTTTTTCTAATGCTGAAATATATTCACCTAATCAATCAAATAAGAGGAGATTGTTACCAGAAAGGACTGGAACTCATTCTTCATGTCATTAATGCCACTCAAGATCTCTATCTTCTGAACATGGTTAAGCGAATTCAGAAAGTTTGTCTCAGCTCCTTCCTGCTGCTCCAACTTCTTCTCCCTCTTCTGCTTGGCAATCTTCTCATACTCCTCAATAGAGTCGTCCTTGTCAACAAGATATGCAATACCTTGTTGTGCATAGAAGTTAGTGCATGTTTCGCACCTACATAGTGTATCCCTCCAACCTTTAGACATGAAGAAGGGCATATTTTCCTCAGTAACAGCTGGCATTGTTTTTACATTCGTTCCTAGCTTGCAGTTGTTTCCAGAAATGCTCTCCACATTGGCCTTCTCAGGAACTGCAATCTCTTCTGTAGAACCATTCCCCATGGAGGTGTTCTCATCACCCATATGATCAACATGAGCACCATTTTCATGTTTCTCAATGTTAGCATGATCCGAAGGTCCTCCTTCCATCACAGTTGAATCACTTGCATCAGTTTGTGATGTCAAATTCTGCTTACTTGAAGCCCAGATCGTTTCAGGATACAGTTTCAAGAAATAACAAACAGGTGAGCATTTATGGCATATGAAATCCTCATAGAGCGGCTCCCCTTCCTCATCTCGCGGTATCTGCAAAACAGGAAAGCCATTAAGCACACATTATATTTTGCAAGTACCTGGGAACTAACAGAGGATGCTATATTGTCCTATTGATATCTGTAGCGGGAACATTGGATGTTATAGTTTATCCTATGAATACCTGATAATTTCTCTACTGACCAAACAAAGTGAGCTAGCAAATATGCATTCAGTTTGCACCACCTGATAGAGCATAGAAGTGAAACTTTGCTAAATCAATGTGTAAGCTTAGTTGCTTGGCAACTCAGTACGAAATTCTCAAGTCCCAAATAGCATAACTAACTGCATGAACAGTAGTAATTGTTTGGGAAAGGGAAGGTTAAATGCTAACAACCAATAACTAGAATGCATTTGTTTCTAGTTTCACCCAAAATACAGAGTATAATGAACTAGAAAATAGCATTGCGCAGTTCTTAGATCTTAAGAACAAAATCATCTAGAAGTAGAAATAACATAATCAAAAGAAAAAAAATCTCTGAGCACTGCTAGTATAGAATGGCACTATTGCAGACTACGTTACAAGGATACTTCAGAAAGTTGCCGTATCGCGTATCGGATATGTATCCGTATCAGATACGTCAAGGATACGTATAAATATGTACCAAGAAGTATCTAGCTGTCGATACGTACTGGCTGGTTGTGATACGCACTGTCGATACGTATTGTTGAGTTTAGATATGGCCCAGCCCAACGTCGAACCTTTCCTGCTCGCCATCTCTCAGGCGCGTGCTCCCTCCGCCAGTCCGCCCCAACCCCGACCCTCCAGTAGATGCATCCCGCCGTCGCCGCCCGCCCGCAGGACGCCAACACGAGCGCCGCCGCTCGCTTGCGACGGGGTCCGGTGATTTTTTCCCGTCGCTAGGCTATGGCTCGTCGCTCCCATAGTCCCATGGCCTCCACCGTCGACTCGCCTGGGAGCTCCTCCGACTTGCCACCCCTCACGCATCCTTCCCTCCGGTGATTTTTCAATTCTTTGCGTTAAAATTGATTGCTTTGTGTCCTCCATTTCTGTTCCCCCATCTATTTGCTTGATTTCTTGATTTGATTTGAGCAATTTGGGATCTAATTACTACAACATCGATGCAACATCTATCTGCTACTGCATATTTCATCCAAGGCTATTAGGTATTTTGAAATTCTGAATCTGAGAATCTCTAAGGGCCCGTTTGTTTGGTCGGAATTTGAAGGAATAAGAATCTAGTGATAAATTATACTATGGGGTTTGGAATTTGACATTCCACAACTTCCCTAAGCTTACAAATAAACCTATCCCAAATTCATAGGTTGTGAGATGGAAATGAATTCCATAAGGTGGGAGATAAAAGATAGGTTTGTTTATCGGGTGGGAGATAAAAAGATAGGATCACTCTATTGTTAATAGGGTAGGAGATAAAAAGATAGGCTTATTCATAAGGTGAGGGGTAATTTATCACTAGATTCCAATTCCTCTAAATTCCGACCAAACAGACAGGCCCTACTGCTCTTTGGAAGTTTCTACCAGATAATTGAATGATGAATGTTTTTAGATTGATAACTACTATCATTGTTAGGCTTTTACAATCAGTTGTTTGTTGACTGTAAAAAGCCATGGAGGAGAAACATGAAGTCAATCATTCACACGCAGTAGCCTAACCCACGCCTAGCGCCTAGTATTTTTCTGAACCTTGATTCAAACATCCATTTATGTGACCCTGAATTTTGCTATGCATTAGTATTTATTTATATTAAAAAAAAGCTGAAACGTATTCACGTATCGGGTTTTTTAGACATGCCGTATCCGCCCGATACTGATACATGTATCCGTGTCCGTGCAGCATAGATTGCAGATACAAAGCAACCATGCAAATACAAAAGAAATAGAACACAGAAAGACGTTAACCAATATGATGCCATTAAAGAAGATAATGGCAAGTAGAATACCTCTTCAATAGAGTTAAGGCCAATATGATCCTCATGAAACCAGTCCTCGCAAATACAGCATTGTATCATTTCAACTTGCTCCTTAGCTTCTGGATCAGGATAAGGCCTTCCACATGTGCAATAGGAACCTTTGAAGTTATGGTTATAGCAATTTTCTGGATTCTCAGAATCTTTCTCAGGGCAGAGTTTGCAGAGGTGACCGCCAAACTTTGAGTTGCCACAGTCACAACGAAACCTTCTCTTTGTCCAAAGCTCAACAATCTTCAAAGAATGAAAAGAAAAAGGTAGATCAACCATTAGCTGAGTTCAATTACGACCAAAAAAGAGAGAGAATAATGTAAGGTCGTAAGTGAGCACGCGTGACAATGCATTTTAGCAATTCTTCTGATGCAAGTGAGGCGGGCAATCTGACAAATAGTTAATGTGACAACAAATAATCTCATGATTACATAAACCAAGAAATAGTCTCTTTTTTGCTACACATTTCAAAGCATTAATAACAATATAAGATTCTCAGATACAACCCACAAAATCAGCAGCTCTAGATATACCCCACTATCTGCAACATATCTCAGACATAATAGGGAAATTAATGACTTTGCAGTCACGCTTCATAGTCATGGTGTACAAAGTTATAGGGCATATCGTCTAAAGCCTGCATAATGCGCAAACAATTTCCCTCAAATAAATGAATCTCCGAGTTATGTAAAACAGCTTTACTAGAGCTGAAAGTAGGGGTAAAAATATGAGTCACTATCCCAAGAAACTGATGCCTAGAACACAAGAGATGGAACCAAGCCCATTGAAAAGGCATTTTGGCAATTCTTTATTGCAAAAAACAGTGTTTCTTGGACACTGACATGGGTCTCTGAATCCAACCAAGATTCGGGTATCAATTTCAGTCAAAATAAGGATGGGAAAAATACAGAGAGGGACATGGTTGTTGGAATTAAACCCAGATACTTAAGGCCAGTTCTGGCAAAAAGAATTTGGACATGGGTGTGGCATGTAAAGAAACACCAAAGGAGACAATTGCAACATATGATCCTAGAAAGCAATTATTATATTCCAAATAAAGTGGAACAATTGCATTCCATTTTTCAATCCTTTGCCATTTTTCATATGGTTAGTGGCTCACAGACGCTGCTGGACTGCAGACCATCTGGCCAGACGTGGTCTCCCCCCACCAAGAGCATTGCTCCTTTGTGACCAAGGAAAAGAGGATATCCAGCATCTCCTTGTTGGCTGCGTGTTTGCTAGGCAATTCTGGTTCCAGCTCCTACAGCATGTTAGTCCAGCTGCCCTTGCCCCTCAACCTACTGATACCTCCTTTGAGTATTGGTGGGCTAAGGTTGACCTGTCCGTTAATGGTGATGTGAGGGAAGGTCTCAACTCCCTTATGAGCGTAGGGTCGTAATTACTGTGAATTCAACGACGCTACCCCAAGCATTGCTGCAGCACTGGTTTTGGCAAGGGATGAAGCCCAATTGTGGAGCATGGCAGGAGCTAAAGGGCTCTCTCTGCTCACTGCCAGGGGAGCGGGTTAAACCCTGGTTTTAGTGGTCAGGTCTTTCCAGTGCTTCTGCTATTGAGGATCTTTGAGCGGGAGTTAGTGTGAGTGAGTGTGTGAATCTTCTTCTCCTATTTAATATGATGATACGCTACTCATGACTTATGTTAGCTATGAAATATGGAATTATTTGAACCTTTATAAACAGGCAGTCCGACAGGTCAAACCGAGGATTTGAGCAGTCCAATCACCGGCAGTCCTAATATCGAGGATTCTGCCTTCAGGTCCTAAAAGGAGCTACATCTTGTATGCTACTTAGATATGTCAAAAAAAAGACCATATTATCCACATTCAACGTCTTTGTTAACAGTAATCAACTTAACAATGGCTAGAGAAGGTTACTGATTGTTCTTGGGATGGTGCTTCCAGAAATCAAAGCATTAAATGACAACACATAATCATGGAAAAAATAACTCCTCAACTCAAAAAAAAAGGGGAAATAACGTATAATCAGCCACCACAAGTGAGATACTAACTATGCACATTTTTCTAGAATGTATCAGCTTATTCAGTATGATTCCATAAATACCCTATGGATAGTTGCACAAAATATTAAAAAAACAATCATATCGAGCCATGATCACAGTTTAAGCCCAAAAGTTTCTACTTTTAAAGCCAAAGTGCATGCCTGTCTCCAGCTCAATACTGATCAAATACTATAAAAGAGTAATTATACATTCAGCAGAATAGTATCCTAAAAGCCCCAGGCCACGTTGAACATTGCTATAGAATAGTGTTGAAGCTTTGGTTTTTCGTAAGTTGATGAAAACACATTAATAACTTGATGGGCATGATTCAAATACATCCACAAAAGATCATATTAATCAGAAGCTATTTTCAGGTTTCCCCTAAAATTCCGACTGCTCTTTGGATCTAAGAAGACCAGCATGGGTAATCTTGCTGCTGCTTATACAAGACGTATAGGAGACAAACAAGCATGCATTTCATAAGCAGGCCAGGAGAACTTTAAGCTCTAGTGAAATGCAATTGCTTCAGATTGATCAAAGAAGTACAACAACCTAAATACAAAAAATCCTGATTTCTATTTTTCTAGCATGTGTTTGAAGTTGAGAGGACGCGCAAGATCACTAATGTGGCACAAGTGTGGTTCATGGAAGGAGCTAAAAGGCTAAAGGATCTCAGGCATGGCTAGGCTTTGTTCCCAGTGGTTGTTTGTGTGAATGTGTTTCACTCTAAGTTGAGTTTCAGTGAGTTTGTGGTGTTGTTTGTTTTCATTTTGTTTCTTGTCTTCGACTTTTCTCTGTTTTACTTTCCACTTATGGAGTTTGTAAGCGGATCGGCATCTCCTATGCTTTCTTCTAATACAATCACACGCAGCTCTCATGAAAAAAAAAACATGTGTTTGAAGAAACTAGTGGGTACATTGTGCTGCGGGAATTGAGCATTCAGTGGTGAGTCCAAGCTAATCGTCTGCTGTGGATCTAAAGCTGCCCCAAAATAATCCCCATTTGGTTCCTCCTCCCGACAATGGGGAACTTGTGTCATCTGGGAAGGAAAATGCATGGGAAGAGTGAGCAGAGTCACCTCATGTCCGTCGTGGCAGGCGAGGCTGCAGGCGGTGCAGACCCCGGCGACTCCGTCGGGCACGCAGGTGAGGCAGGAGAAGACGGCCTGGCGCTTGAGGTACCCGCCGGCGTAGGTGCACTCCTTGCCGTCGTCGCCACCCAGCACCAAATCCGCCTCCTACATAGCGGTTCAGAGCAAAGCTGAGCACGAGCGCGACACCAAATCCACCCCCCAGTGGAACGGATCGAATCCAGCGGGCAAGGGAGGGGGAGACGCGGGGTAGGGTGCCGTACGTACCAGCTCCTCGGCCTCGATGCCCTCGATGTACTCGTCGATGGTGACCGTGGGCTCCGCCTCGTCCGCGAAGGCGTCCCCGCCGTCGCGCGCCGTGTCAGCCATGGCCTCCCGCCGCCGCGGCCGGTTCGGGTTAGGGTTAGGGTTTGGCGGGTAGGAGGAGAGGGGCGGGGCTTGCGTGCGCGCCTCGCGGGATTGGAGGTGGGGATTGGGGAGGGAGACGGGGGGAAGCGTAGGGGAGGTGAGATTGAGCAGAAGCGGAAAGGAATACTCCACGAGAGAGGGGATTAATGGGGAGAGAGAAAGGGAGCTGAGGAAATAGAGAGAGAATCCTGGGGAAAGAGAGGATTTTTTCTGGGTCCCGGTGAATGTGATCTCTCTACGTGACTGAGAAGTGGGGTCAGCAGGGTGTCAGGGTGGGGGACCCGGGCGTCGGCGGGAATGGCGGGTGCGCGTAGAGATGCCTGTGTTTTCGAGGGAAGCGGGAGGTGACACTTTTGGTTTCCCGCCACTGCGATGCGACTCGCGCGCGGTGTCGCCGGGCCGGAGGCGGAGAGCTAGCGAAGAGCCGCCGCAACGGTACGCGTAGATTAGCGCTCAGAACGTTATTGAATTAGTTTAGAATGAATCAAAATCAATAAACTTTTTAGCTCAGTCTTGTCAAACGTACAGAGCGTGGAGTAACGCGATGCATGCAATTCGACATCGTCGTGATCAAGGTTGGACTCGTGTGCATTCCAGCCTACTCCGTATTTTTCTTTCACGATAAAGATCGTGTTTTTACTATTTTCGTATCGAGATACACATATCTCACCGGGAATCTTTTTTCTCGATTGGCAACAACCAACAATCTCAGAATCCTTGTTAGTGTTAGGCACGGACAAGATTATAGGTGGACTAACTTTTGTTTAGGCTAAAATTTGTCCCTCAACTTCCAGATTGGTCAATCTAGTTCTTAAACTTATTACGTTAGCTCAACTTTCACCCCTTGCTCATATGAGGCATGCCTAACACCCAAGCAGAGACGATAAGGAGGTTATTAAATATAAAATGCAATTAGCAATTACGATGAAAACGCCATGGTCACCACTAGAAGAGACGATAAAATACCCGGCACAATTTTCTTTTGAAATGAATCAAGTAGAAGAGATGCTGATTATATTAAAAAGAAGAACCGTCCAGACCGAGCCCAACAACAAACATCAACACCAGATGGCTGGATTGAGACATCAACATAGCTACACGACTCAACTCGAACTAAACACAACAATTTTGCTACCTCTTCTCAGAGATGCAGACATTGGTATCATTGCAACATCTCAGACCTGCTCAGCTTCATGAAATATAATCCTAGTTTTCAGAACCGTCAAATCGACCGTCATGAACTCATGAAGTAGATGAAGTCTAAGGACAAATGAAAACTAGGATTATATTACATCAACAGGTCTTACAAGTTGCAAGTTGAGAAACTATGCACAGCAAACACCAGATACAGAAGTGAATGGATTATTCCGGTAGGCACCACAGCAGTTCGATTCCCCCTTTATTCAATCAGTCTCACTCACAAACCCACTGCATACTTACGCTCCTGGCGCTGGGGTCACTAACATCTCAGTGACTGATTTTACAGTAAGAATACAACTATACAGTGACTGGTTTATTTCTCTCTATTAATACAAAGATACGTAGCTCTCCTGTGTATTTGATAAAAAAAAGAGGTAGGTCAAGTATGGTTCAAGCCTAGGAAGCTGTAAGAATGGCATTATTGTTCGGCAATATCTTTATCTTCTGCGATTTGGAAACTGGTTCTTTTGGTTTCTCCTGTCATGGTACGAAAACAGAAGCAAACGTGAGTTCACATGTTACCGATCAGAACAAATTTCGTGCTACTACAACAATGTTGTGCAGGATTCGCACTATATATCTGCCCAATCAGAGCAGTGATAACTGATAAGTCAACATATAGCTCATTATGACGCCTGAACATCTCAGTTGAAAAAAAAAAAATCAATGTCTGCCCTGTTACTACTCAATTGTAACCCAGTAATAGCAACTATCTAGATGGAAAGCTTTGTGCAACCACTAAATTAAATCAAGCTGTGATAGACTGGGCTCTCTTCTCATGAAATTTAAATGCACAACAAAAGAAAGAGACAAGGCACTGCAATCACAAAAGCTTTTCAGGATATGAATGCACTTTATACGACTAAAGCACACCATGACTAGAGTATTTAACAAATAAACTCACCTTTTCGGTAGAAGTACTATTAGTAGCATATGATTCCAGTTCTCTTCTTACAAATGTTGGCAGAACAAAAGCAGCCCTATGAATCTGCCAAACAAGTAAATTCATTTCATAATATTTTACAGATAAAAAAGTACCAGAAATATCATCAGGTTGGTAACAAATATATCTTCGAAGTAAAAGAAAACAAAGAAAAGTGGGAAACACTATAGTCACAAGCACTCCAACATGGTCAATGCTTTATGTGGCAGAGAAAGGATGAATCAGTAAGTCATTTTAAGGGTGAGAGGAAATCCATGTGAGATTTAAAGATACTTTGGTCCGTAGGCCATTTTTCCCAACCCATTCAACCAAACACGAGATGGGTCACCAACCCAAAAACAGGGATAGAGCCAACCCAACCCACTTGATCCCCAAACCAAACACATGCTAAGAGATTGGGAAGTAAAGGCAGCCTGACAAAGTGCACTACACAAACCTCTGAATTGTAAAATTTGAGCTCCTTTCCAGCTTTTGTAGCTCCTTGTATTTTCTCAATTGGGTTCACAGGAGTTAAGAAGTTAACTGGTAGACCTTCTTTTGCGCATAGCAAAAATCCAATGACACCACTGCAATTCAAGTAGTCATGCTTAGCTGCTAAAGATGTAGAAGAGAGATACATCAGGAACAGCTAGTTGACATTTTGTTTGTCATAATCTGCTCCTGCAAATCTCATGAAGTAGGACATTGCAAAGTTGTTTGACATTTTGGACAACAGATCCTTGAATGTTCTGCTTATTCATCCACATACTTACTAGTTGACCCACTCTTAGGCCAATCCTTAGTATTGTACAACTGCCTCCCTAACTAGGCAGAAACAAAGCTGTTGGTTAGGAAAACTACTGCCCTTCACAAGATAATGAGGATTGTATTATCCTAAAAATGAATGGTACTTCTGTTCTAACCATGCTATGCTGTAACTTTAATCCAATATGCCCAACAATTACTAACTTTTATAAGGTTAGCCTTTATAGGACAAAACCACTAAAGAAAAAAAAATGAACATGAGCAGAACTCGAAAAACAATAGTACATAATACCTGGGATATGTTGGAACACTTGTCCAGGCATAGTGCACAGCACCCTTGAATGTCTGACGACAGATAGAGAGCATATCCTGGATTAGATGTGTGTGCAGCCACATGCTCTCAGCGAGATTACAAAGAACACCGCCAGGCTTTAAAGCTCTAGCAATTGTCTGAATAAATGGTTTCTCCACAAGTGCCTGAGCTGGTCCTGTAATAAATAATGTGAAAAGGAATTTAGAGCCAATTAGGTAAATGTTAGCATTTTTTTCTCTCAAACACACAAGAGTATATTAAGAAGGACAAAGGGGTTGTGGCTTGGTCAAAAATATATAAGAAGAAAAACAAGCAGACATGTATATAAACCAGTATGTAGATGCTGTATCTGGAATGAGCACAGAAATATTCTCCAAAATTCCTATTAATTTGAACTATGTCCCATGAAATTCTGAGTTCCGAGACAGTCCAGAACCAGAAAATAGTGATAAGGGACTCAAACACTCAAAAAGAAAAAGAAAAAAGACAAGAAGAACTCTATCGAGCATGGAATGGGAAACAAACATAATTACAAGACAGTAGTATATATGGGATGCAGTACTAGCAATAACTCACCAATTGGATCTGATGAATCAACAATAATAGCATCATATTTCCCTTCAGGAGAATGCCTCAAGAAATCAACAGCTGCAAAACAAAATCAAGACTACTATGAACTATATACAATCAAGACCAGAAGAAATGCCTTTTGAGGCCAGAAACAATGGCGGTATATCCTACAGACTATCACAGTCATACAAAATACCATGATATTGCTGTGGGACACTGTAAAATTTTGCTGTAGGACACTACTCGATTTCGATATTGTTGTGGGACAATATAAAAAAAAATTAGCCACAACACGCTAGGCGGTGTGTTTCAGCAAAGAAATTAGTGTGTTACAGCAAAGAGAAAATATTTTAGTGCGCCACAACTAATTTCACAAAAGTGCAGTGTCCAGCAGCAAACTTTTCCTAGAAAATACTACGAGTTCCAGCTTTTCAACATACCATCACCAACATGAAGTCGGACACGAGGATCTTTATATCCAATGTATAAGTTTGGAAAGAATTCTTTGCAAACCTACAAAGTTAAGAGGACATAAATAAGAAAACAATATACATAATATTATAAATTGAACTTCAAGTATAGGTGAAGTGATCATTCTTACATCAATGACTAGCTTATCAATCTCACATATATCAATAGTCTCCACTGAATCATGTCTCGCTATTTCACGCAGTACACCACCATCGCCACCTCCAACAACCAAAACCTGCACCAATTAGTAAGTCTATATCTTATGGCTAACCATCCAGGCATCCAAAAAGCTACCAATTAAAAGACAACATAAGGTCTAGATTCTGGAATTAAACAGGTCTGGAATAAACTGACCTCGGTCAAAAAAAAAGATAACATTTCACACGTTTCAGAAGAAAAGGTCAAGGTCAAGAAACATACATTTTTCGGTGATGGAATTGAGCACAGTGGAAGGTGAGTAACCATTTCCTGGTATGCGCATTCATCCTTGTCCGTCAACTGAACTATACCATCAAGCACAAGAACATTTCCATAGGTTGAAGACTGCAAACAGAAATTAACACATTTCTCAGTACAATGTTCGACATGCACAGGTATTCATGTACAAATTTAGCAGGAAGAATTACCTCAAAAACTAAAATCTCTTGGTAGGGCGATTTCCCTTGGTACAAAATCTTCTCCACTTTGAGTGAATGAGCCTCTCCTGCATTAAAAAACACAAGGTTCAGTTAAAATCCTAACCAACTGGGACATATACATAAATAAATACCTTGCAGGGTCCAACATTTTTGTAAGTATCAGATCCACACTAGACCAATATTTGACGTCTCAACAGGTTAAGCAGATTTTATATAAAAATGTATAGCTATCAGATTGATAAAGTTTTAGCCAGGCAAGAGCGATCAAGTCTATATCATCATACCGTAATCAATATTTAACACATTTGTTGTAATGAGACAGCGTGTGAACATAAAGGTGTTTAGGAAGAAAAAAATCACAGTAAATATCTACTGATAGGACACAACAGAAATAAAAAAAAATACCAGGCCACATGGGGTTGTTGTAGTACCGCACTTTGCTTGTTTTGCCTGCAAATACATCAGTTTGGTACTATATATCAGAACTGCAGAAAGAACATAAATTCCCCTTCGTGGACAGTTCCAAAATGACCACCAATTCTGAATTCTGAACATACCGGAGCGTGAGCGGGGTTCAGTGAACCAGCCTGAAACCACAGTATCATGGCACTTGGCCTCTGATTCGGGCACGCCTGCCTTGGCCTTGATGCAGCACGGAGGCAGGGGTTTGTGGGAGACATCATCCCCACTTCCCTTTGTCTGTACCGCTGCTGCAGAACCGTTTCCTGCGTCTCCAGCCTCCATGAGTCCTGTTGCTCTTTGAAGGTCCCAGTCTCTGGCTCAATAATAGGAACATGAAAAGTCAGGCAACAATAATAAATCAGGCAAGAACGCATGAAGCAATAAATAAATAA
The DNA here is from genome assembly GCA_015476505.1 of Urochloa ruziziensis. NCBI lineage: Eukaryota > Viridiplantae > Streptophyta > Magnoliopsida > Poales > Poaceae > Urochloa > Urochloa ruziziensis. The sequence continues at coordinate 7,993,550 of CM027126.1, read as the reverse complement.
AGGTAGCAGCATCGTGTAAGTGCTGCTTGCTTTGCATCCATGTTCAACCAAACACGTAAGCGAGAATTCTAGCCACTTGTATGATGGACATCTGGAAAGGCCCAGGTAAAGCAGCAACAATGGATAAGCGCATCTAACAGGTGGATAAAACTGACGAAAAGAATAAAGCAGGAGCAGCACGAAACAGAATCCCATTTTTAAAAGAGAAAGAAACGTGGAGGAATTCAAAATATTTGCTTGCTAAAAGATGAGCCCTCAATAATCGCCAACCGTCCTTTTTTAGATGCCAGACGCCTTTTTCTTGGAAAAAAATATACTTATTACTCATCACCAACTGCTAAGCGCTAAAATAAATCAGAAGCTCCCATCAACTACCTCGGAAATTCTATCGAGAAAGCGTGCGAATGCCGCCAACTTAATCGGAGTGGGAGATAGGCATGAAAGATAAGTAGACACTAGAAAGAAATCGAATAGGTAATCGTAAGCAAAGGGCTAGAGCTAGAGGTACTGTCGATCAGCAATGAACTGCCGATGGATACGAGAATCAAGCAATTCGGAGCACCCAGAACTCCGCCTCTAACCTCGTGGGGAATCCAACAGGGATCCCGCACGGTGGCGCGAGAAGTGGCGGTTTCTTGTCCCCTGGCCGCCCGCGGAGGAGGAGGAAGACGAAGAGAGGACGCGAAATAGTTTTCGATAACCCCTTTACAGAAGAATAAAACACAAATAGATGCTCCTTTTGGTCCAGTCTCTCTAGAGTCTAGACTCTAGACTAGCAGCTCCACCGACGACAGGGAAAATCCAATTTTAGGTAATTACTGGGGCGTTTTGCAAAAACGACAGCAGCGATTCAGCGAAGCGGCTGCTTGATCCTGTGTTTATCATCCGAGGAAATCGCAACGGCATCCCCGGAAAGTTTTTGGAAAAAGGAGAAATGAATTTCCAAACAGAGACGAGAAAAGAGAAACAATGGACGTGATCAGCTGAGACTTCGTCTCTCACCTGAGCAACGATGACTTGCGCGGTGAATTGGGTGGAAATGGAGTGGGATGGGCGAGCTCCGAGAAGAGGAGGTTCTTAAATAGCTGAATGTGAATGGCAGGAACATTTGCTCCGCGCTGCTGGTTGGTAGAACGTGCTTCACTACTTCGATTCCTATATTGCTTTTTCCTCTCTCTTTTTTTCCTGCCTCATATCTGTACTGGAATATTTTGATTTGGCTCGACGATAGCGAGGTGCAAGTACAGCTGCATATTTTCCAAACTGTTAAGAAGAACACGACATTTTATAACTTGTTTAGTTTGATGGAGATCGAAGATGATTAGAGATGGTCGAGAGGATCAAATATGTTAAATCAATACAGCATTTAATTCTTTTATTTCAGCCCCTTTGTGTCTTGTTTAGATAAATCAGTCCCTCTCAACAAGTATGAATATTGGGTGAAAATAGAGTAATTTTTCTACTAATCCTCTTAATACGGATGGATTGGAGGGATTATAAAGTATCCAAACCAAATATTGGGATTAGCCTAATAATCCTCTTATTGAACTGTGATACGACGATAACATGGATAAAATATACTTGAATTCTTGTTTCTTTCGGTGGGATAAGGTTCAACGCCTATTTTTTTATTGCCCGCAAAATTTATCTACAGAATTGTTCAAGTTTGTTTTAATTTATCTCTACCAACTAGTTTTGATTACATATTCAATGGCTGGTTAAGTGGAATAAATAGGAAACTTAGATCATCTTAGATTTTAGCAGGTGCTTGTGCTATGTGTTGGGCAATTTGGATATACAGAAATGAGGTAGTTTTTTTGACAAGGGTTAGTGTCTTCCTATTTGCAGGTACTCATCAGAGGAACGCACTGGACCAGGTTTGGTCATTGCTACAGAAGGAGGAGGATCGCCCTGCATTGAGTACGGAGTGATGCTTGAGTCCGCGGTCATGGGGATCTTTACCACACATGGCTGGAGTTTCAGAAATAGAATTGCCTGTTAAATTTTTCCTTATGATGAAAACTGAGCGTTTTATCATCTATTGGATGTTCCAACACTTTGTTTTCTTAATTTCATGGCTTATCTTCGATATAAACTTGTAATAATGGACGGCTATTTACATTGATTGATGCAGCGTCTGGAATATTAATATATTCCCCTATGTAAAAAATATTGTGATAGAAGCCACAGAATTAGGAACGAAAAACTCATGCAGATCGATTGTGATAGTATAGATAGGGTCATAGAATAAATTAAAGAGTGGCATACAATACTGCTGCCTACATAAAAAACCAACTTTTGTCTCCGACCGGACACGTTCCGACGTTTGGATCGACATGTCCACACATGGATTAAGACGCACCTTTTTCACGCGGCGTGACACGCCATTTAGTAACCATATCTTTGAAATTAGATATTAAACCCTTTTACCTATCCTTGTGTTTAACTACGCTTGTTCAGCAGTCAGCACGCATGCAAGGGCAGGCACATGTAGAACCATGCCACCATGTTAGAGTTGTTAGACAACTCTAAAAGACTCTACAAATCTTTATTAATAGTTTCTAGTTTTAGAGATTTTGATTAAAAAGATACTGTTTAATAGCTTCTCTATTTAGTTATTCAAACATAGTCACTCTCTATTCCACAATTCTCGCTGGCCAAAGAATAAGAGAATAGTTCTTCGGAGTGCACACAAGGTATAAAAAAGCTGTTGGAAAAATAAAAAGATTAGAAAATAATTTTTATACAAATGGGTTTATAAATGATGATTTAGAGAGCGAGATTTAGAGAGTCTCTCGGTGGTTGTTTGGATCTCTCAAAACAAATCTAGTTTTAATAAAACAGGTTTTGAGAGGATTTTTAGGAAAACGAGTTTAAGGTTGTTATTCGGTTAATCACAGGTTTACATAATTTTTTGTTTGGGTCTCCTAAACTGTAAAATCCGTTTTAGACACACGAACTATACATTCATCTACAAGCTATCAGAAATTGTCCTTCTCCGTCTATCTGTTTGACCCTACATAAAACTTGCCGGTGTAAGCTACGAACGCACTCTACTACTGATTCATGCGAGAGCCACGGCAACACGGCTTATTTTATTGAGCTGCGGCGGCGTCCTCATCCTGCCATGGCAGCCTATGTGAAATATGCATTTCACAGCCCAATCTTTGTATGCATGTAAAAAATAAACACGGATTATAAGATCGATCTACTCCATTGTCCACTAATCAGCGATACTACTTGGCATTGAGTGATCCATAATAAGAGGACAGATCCATTGATCAACGAAATCGAGGAGTGCTGAACAGTTGATCGCGGCCCGCGGACGGTGGTGGCCGACGAGGCGACGACGCCAGTGCTGAGAAGCGGCAAGTAGCCGGCAACAATAACTGTGCGAGCGCAAGAGCTCCGAGAAAGTTTCATGCGTGAATTAGTAGATCACAGAAAATGATTTTTACTAAAAACAGGGAAAAGTCGTTTATGCTAAAACTCGGTTTGGTTTTACGGAGATCCAATTTTTGTTACACATGAATATGTTAGGCTACCCAAACAACGTTTTACGGGTAGTTAGCTAAAACTAGTTTTAAGGGAACTCGTTTTAATAAAAGTAGTATAACAGAAGAGTAAAGCATATGGTCAATCGTCACGGTCCTTAAACTCGCAAAATGCAAATTTGTCATCATTGATACGGCAATTGGTAACGGTCAATGTTTTGGAGATCAAAGCAAACAGTTGTAGTTCGTTCTAGCACCCTCATATTCTCACTCCAAATTGGCTTTTGAAAGAAATAGAATTTTTTATTAAGTAATTTGTATTTTTAAAGTATGTGGACGTAGATGACACACCCGAAATTAAGTCTAGAGAGCTGAATGCGCAATCTGTGAATTTGGGACTAGGATGTACACACCCGAGAAAGTTTAAAGACCGGCCATACACTTTATTTTTATCTATATGACTTATATAATTGATCCCCACTAATGATTTTTCTCAACTCTCATGAAGCCACATCATCACCTCCCACTAAGAAGCATTAATACCCGATGCATTAATTTCTATTTCTCTCTTATGTGGTGCACATCATCTTGAATTATGGATTATTCTAACTATCCAACTTGGTGCACATTTTCTACTCATTAGATGTATGTCTTATTGATTTTTTTTCTTATCCTTTCAAAAGTAAATAAAACTTTATGATTTTCATCAACGATAGCTCATATGGATCTCGGAGTAATCTTTAGAAGTGCACTATTTTTACGAGCAACTAAACAACCACAATGATTCATAGTTTATTGAAAACTCTTTCAAATCCCGCAGCAACGTGCGGGGAATCACCTAGTTGATATTATTAATATGTAACAATATGATCATTGGGACCAACATCGTTTGCAAGATTGGGGCGGGCAAACAGCTAAAAAAGTAAAAGCAATCAAAATTGTGGCATTTGTTATGTCTTACGCCCCGTCTATATCATATCATAGGAATTTTGTAGGAAAACGAAAGGAAACCAAAATAGAGTAAAGCTGGAATGCTAAGTAATACGTTTGTAACACATGAAAACATCCATCCCTTTCCTCTGGAATACTGTAGTTTCTTCACGATTCCACAGGAATGGAAAAATCCACTCCAAGCTCTATTTTTCTTCTCCGTGGGAGCTCGAGGTAATCAACCATTAACACACTAAGAAGAGAAAGGATTAGCTATTACCAATTGTACCTAGAACATGAATTTCGTTTTGTTTGTTTGGCTTATCAGCCCAGTTCAACAAATTATTTTACTCACAGAACACTATTGAATCAACTTAGAATCAATCAAAGTCAATAGACTTTTCAGCCCAGCCCTTCCAAGCGAACAGAGCATTGTCTGTGCTGGCGTATGCGTTATCGTATCCTCCAAGCCGTTGTGCTGGCGTGGCGCTCTGCGAAAGGGACCCTACCTTCTATGCTGTGGCGCTCGTCATGGTCTCCATGTGAAGCCCTTGCGAAGAAGAAAGAAGAAACATGGCAAGTAGTTAGAGTAGAGTTGAATCGATGGGACATGGGAGAACGACGGTTGAGTACTGACTAGTGAGCAAGGCTAAGAACAATGGCGCCCCTAATTATGCGGATGAGTGGATTAGGTTGGCCTATTCCAACAAGACGATTGTAGGCCCCACGCGTCAGGATAACAGTAAAAAAACAAAGGCAATCACTTGTGCGTGTTATAAATCTATCATTACGTGTTTGTGCTTTTATTTTCTCAGAATACATTGTCTATGTGTAGTTTAATAAACTAGGATGTCATGACACTAGAAGAGAATGAGCCATCTGCAGCCCCCATAAACAGCGGTCATTTTTGGACCCGGTGTTAATGGGGCTTTAGCACCGGGTGATGATGTGCCTAAACACATTTAGCGCCGGTTGGAGGCCTACAACCGGTGCAAATGTGCCCAGCATATTGGACGAGGAGGCAGCGCAGAGGGCTTTCCTTTTTCTCTTTCTTCTCTCTTCTCCCCTCAGCCTTATCTCTTTCCTCGTCCTTATCTCTTTCCATTTTTTCTTCTCCTCCTCACCTCTCTCGTTTCTCTCCAGGAGAGCATGGCGGGCAGGCTGCGGTGGCCAGGCCGGCGGCGGCGCTGGCCAGGCCATGGAGGCGCGGGCCAGTGGCGGCGCGGGACCAAGGCTGGCGGCGCGGGGGCAAGGCCGACGGCGGCCGCGGGGGCCAGGCCAGGCCATGGAGGCGCGGGCCAGTGGCGGCGCGGGAGCAAGGCCGGCGGCGCGGGGGCAAGGCCGACGGCGGCCGCGGGGGCTAGGCTGCAACGCCGCCGGCTGCGCGCGCGGGGGACCAGGCTGCACCGGCGGCGGGCGCGCGCGGCCAAACGGCGGCAGTGGCAGGCGCGCGCGGCCAAGCAGCGGCGGCGGCGGGCACATGTGCAGGTGATGTTTTTTTCACTAGATTTGAGTTGAATCACAGATGTATGACTGCATATGAATGTTGGATCTTGAATCTTTGTATATGAATGTTGGATCTTTGTAATTTCATATATATGTTTTGTTGGATCTAGAGACTGTGTAGTCTAAATAGAGTTCTTTCTACTCCTCATATCTTTCTTTCTCATCCCATTTTTTTCCACGCTCTATCTTCTTTTTTTGTTCTTGAAGAACAAACTGAGAAAATATGTGGGGCGAAAAGAAAAGAGAGGAGAGAGAAATAGACGAGGAGTAGGAAGGCATTTATTTTTTTTTGGCGCGCACAAACTTTTAGCACCGGGTAGTGGTGCCACCCGGTGCTAAAGATTGGCTTTAGCACCGGATATTTGACCCGATGCTAAAGGGACACCCTTTTAGCACCGGAAGATCTGCACCGATTGGAAAACCGATGCTAAATGGGGGTTTCCAACCGGTGCAGATGGGGCTCTCTCTACTGGTGTGATCTATTGTGTTTTTCCTTCATTTCAAACGGCAAAAGTTTTCCATTACTCTGCTTTCAAGTTCTATAGTTTTCTCGCTTTTTTCATTCATATATCTTTCTTGTTCCTGCATTTTTTTTTTCAATTTCTGTGTTTTGTATTTCTACGTTCCGAACGACATCTCACTAGGTGAGTGAGGTGAGGTGCAGAAACACCTCTCGTAGTCAGGGTGCTTGCACACCCATCGATTGAAGCCATGTGCTCATGTAGGCTGTGGCAGGCAAGTCTTGCTGGACTGTGTGTAACCGTGTTTCTGGAACGACTACGATGCTTCTTTTACTATTAGTACACGACATGCTGCCACACTTTATATAGCTATAGACTATAGTCATCAACCGTTAAATAAAAATTGTTTAGATACCTTAGCTGTCTAAACGAACGCGAAACATCACACTTGGTGTAGGGTAGCGCGACTACAGTTTGGCATTCTTTTGGCCGCCACATGGTTCCCGTGTGCCATTAACTTTTGGCCGCCTGATTCGGGTGTAGAATCAGGTAAAGATCGTGTTGTTTCCCAAACAATTTTTCCTGATACGATAGAAAGATCTTCGTCACGGACTTTGCCTGGTACCTACTACTACTTAGTATATAGTATATAGGTACCTACTAAGCTAGTATTAGCCTGTTCCGCTGGTAGATAAGTTCGCCGGCTGTGGCTGATTTTGACTGTTTCAATAACATTTTCTGTGAAAACTATGGAACTTGTAAAAAGAGAGCAATGAGGAGAGAGGCTCCCTCACGTCGATGACCCCCGGTCACGGCGGCGGCCTTCCTGCGCCGATCACCTATCCGGTTGTGGACTTCGCTCCTCCTCGTCTTCGTCTTCTCGGAACCAATTCCGCCTCTCCGCCGTGCTCCGGCAACTCTCTTTCAAGGTACGACAATGGATCCCTCACATCTTGATCAGTCTCTTGGTGTTCTGTTTGCTGAAAAGGTCCGAGCGACCACTGGTCTTCTTGTGGCTTCATCACACCCACAAGAATTGGATAACTTCTGGTTGATTGCGGCCTTTAGCCGCTCTAGAATCAAACTTTCTGATTCCTCTATGGCCGGTATTCTCCAATCCTGTCTGGGGGGGGGGGGGGGGGGAGGGAGCAAGGATTTTCTATGTGGTGGAGCTAGAAAGCCAGATTTTTAAGTTTGGTGTCTCCTCTAAACCGTTTGGTCTTTTGATCCATGGCTTGAAGTTTTTTGATTGCGCCTCTTTCAAAGTCTTTTTTCACCTTTGGAACGAAAGAGGGGTCAGTTTGGCTCGTATTTCGGCTCTCTCAGACAGTGGTCCTCATTTTGATTGGACCGAAGTTGGGACAAAAAAGAAACAGAAATCCTTTGTCGATACCGTCAAATCAAATGTGGCCAACTCGGTGGGATTTCATCAGCCCAAACACAGAGGCTCCCCGATTGTCCACTCGGCTAGAGGGATTCTTACTGGGGCAAATCGTATACCTATTCACCATCAGAAATGGATTCCTCGCTCTTCTATGAGTAATGGATCAATCTTCTCAAGGTTGGATTTAGTTCAGTGCCGGATCAGAACCTTGCCGCAGGGCAGCACTCCTCTGATTTGAATTCAATGAAGAACACAGGCTTTTCAAATTCAAATTTGAATTCCTTTTTTAATGAGGAGGCAGTTCAGGACATTGATTTGGACCTTAACCTTGGCCCAACATTTAAAAGGCCAACTGCGAAGGCGAAATTATCGTAGGTCAACACTGGGTTTATGGATGGGCCTTCTATGAGAACGATGGGCCGGAATTCTTCCCCCGTTGCCTATCAAGCCTGCACAATCGGGCCCAATGCCAAAAAATGATTCGTTGTTTCTCTTGTTTTCGGTTGGGACACACTGCGGCTACTTGCAGGTACAAACCTCGATTCCCGGGTCTTGGCTATGGCAAGTTCTTCTCCTCCCAAATTCACTTTGATCAGAGTCAAATCAGCAAGGCGGACACCTGGTTCAAGCCTTCTCACACTCTGACCTCTGGGTCCAGTCTGGGTAGACCGCCGGTGTATGACTCCTTCAGAGATTTTGCTCGGTGCATCTACCTTTTCTCGGCAACAATGATGCTATTTCCACTGAATGGAGATTACCTGCCACTACTAGAGCTCCATTTCCATCCACCTCGCAGAGAGGCGCTTTGCATTCTCCGGCGAAGAATCCGACTTCCCCATCTCCCACGCCCCAAGAACCCAGCACCGAGCAGCCCCCTCAGCATTCTTGCCGCAACAACCAATCCCAAGTGTGGCTCTTTGGTCAATCCATTAAGCAACCCCTCGAGCATCAGAAAACCCCACTTCCTGCTATAGTACCACTTTTCCCCCAAGGTTCGTCTCCAACTCCGGCCGAAATGGCCTACCGATTCGTCGACCCGATGCCCTTCATGCCGCGAGGGTGCAGTCGCGTCATGGTCGGGAACCCGAAGAGCATGACAAGGGTGGTGTTTGGGGAGAAAAGGCAAAGGAACCGTGATGTTGCGATTGCTACGATCGAGCCTTTGCCGGGTAATCAGGTAACCTTTGGGTCCATCAGAGATGTACTGGGAGATTTCCTGCACACGATTAGGAGAGTGAACAACAAAACTATTCAGCCTTGTGCACATGGCCAAGCATTTGTCAGGCTAGCAACCCACCATGATAGGGATTTCTTGATTCAGGATAGCCCTCACACCTATGGAGATTTGAGAATTACTTTTAAGGAGCATGAAAAGGGTGGAACAATAGAGCTATGGATATGAACTACGATGTCTGGCTAATGATTTTGGGCTACAACATTGATTTCTGGGATGAAGTAGAAGTAGAGAAGGTTGTGTTTGATTTTGGCAAGCTGCTCCTCTGGAAAGAAGATCCTGATTACATGTGTAGAATTCTGGTCAAAGTCAGAATAGTTGAACTCACTGAAATTCCTTGGTTCATTGTTTGTACTGAAGGAGAGAAATTTGAAGGGGAATCATGGACTGCTCAATGTGAGATTCTCAAGCCACAATGTTAGGTGGTGCTCCTGGTGATGAGGACTAGCCTCCCGAGGTTGATGACCTCATGCCTGAATTTTTTGGCTTTGGGCAGCCTGGACATGGCCCTGGTCTGGCTCCCCCTGAGCCTAATGAAAATGATAATCACAATGATGAAAACATGGCTGATGGTGAATGGGGGCAGTGGGAAAATGGACAGGGAGGAAATGTGCATGAAAATGAGGTACAGATGGGTCCTTTCCCTCATCCTCTAGTAGAAGGACCTGCATTGGAGCTAAATGGTTTGATGATGCCAGCTGGTGGAGCTAATATCCCAGACTTGAACCAAACTATGGAGGAAGACCTAGGTAGCATTGAGAACTTTGTGCAGGAGAATGCAGTCCCTCCTCCTCAGCATGTGCCTGAAGACCAAGATCAGGTGATTGATGCTGGAGACCCCTCTGATGATATAGGTTAGCAACCTGCAATCCTGCCTGATCTAAATGAGGCAAACCAAGTCGATGTCTTCATCCCTTTAGATAATGGGGCCCCCCTGCAGGTCATGCCAGATGAGGCGATGGAGGAGGATCTTCTTGGGTCACATGGAAGTCAAGGTGATCAACAGTCCTCATCCAATAACAGTCATGAGTTGGCAGATAACTTTGTTCCACAATCGAACATACAGCTTGGTCTGGTCCAGTTAGTGCAGCCTGATTTTGATCATGTGTTCACTGCTAGTGTGTTGCACTCACAACCTCCTACCTCAAAACAACATGCTGCTGCTGTGAGCAGGGTTTTTTTTACCGTTCGTAACCGGTCCGGTTTGACCGGTTACCGGTCAAACCGGTCCGGTCCGGTAGTATAATAGGGCCGGTTACCGCTCAAAACCGACCCTACCAAACCGCTCCTACTGGTTAACCGGCCGGTTTGACCGGTTTACCGGACCGGTTTTTATTCCCGAAAAAACCGGAACTGTAGCGAAAAATTTAACCCTGGCTGTGAGAGCTTGGGCTCAGTATTTGGCACCTGGTCTAGGAGCCCATAGCACCACAATCCCAACACCATGGGCTGACTTTTTCACAGCCATGCTCCTGAACCCTGGGAACTTCAAATGGGCCAAGAGCTTGTTGTCCTCACGTGCTTGGGAGTTTTTCAAAACTCTAATCAGCCTAGTGTTCAGTTTACTTTACCTTAAATCTCAGTCAAACATAGAAGTCCACAGCAGGCTGGCACTCGAGTTCTCGCTGTGTTCTCCTCAAATTTTCCGTTGATCTATAGACTTTTTCTATGGACGACCTTTACAAAAGTTGTAGCCTACACCAAGGGACGCAACTTTTGTATTTGGAGAGTTTGAAGTTTAGTTCAAATTTTTGGAGAAATTCATGCTTGAACATGCGCGCGCCAGGTGTTCGACGGAATGACAACGCTCTCCGGCGCCACGCGTTCCAGCCGACCGCCGCTGCCACTTGGCACCCGTCGCCTGACGCAAACGCCGAGGCCTACCGGGCGTTAATGCGCCGCGCCCTCTCCACCCAGGCGGGCCCACGCGCGCGCTCGACATCCCTTCTGTCCCCCGCTCGCGCTCCGAGCGGACGCGACGCGCGCCCGCGCGCGCGTGCCACGCGGCACGCCGTCGTCCGCGTCGCGAAGCTGCTGGCCAACCAACTCGCGAGCTCGCCGACCGGCCGAGGAGAACGCCGCCCGGACAACGCCCGTCCTGACCACGCCTCCCCATCCATGGGCGAGCCGCCGCTCGCCACGCGCCACGCGTCGTCCCGCCGACCGCCGTGGTCCGACTAGCCGCGCACACACCCCCGGCCGTGGTGCGACACTCCCCTATCCGCGCTGCTGACAAACCCCGGTGTAGGCTCTGCCTCCGACCGGCCGGCTCAGACGCTGCCTCGCCACGACCGGTCTCCGACCGAGCGCGCCGTGCCGTGGCCGCCAAGCCACCGCACCGCTGCCCGTGCCCCTGCCCGCCGCAGACCGCGCTGCCCGCCGGAGGCTTAGCCTCGAAGCTTCCCACCTCTCATCGCCTATAAAAGGGCACCAAGCCCTGCACACACGCCCCTCCGCCGCTCGCCATTGCCGTCGCCAGGCTGCCGCCACGGCTCCTCGCCTTGCACACTGCCCCGCCGCCGCGCAACACCACCAAAGCTCGCCCACGCCTCCACTCCAGCTTCCCAGCGCCCCAGCCGCTCTTCTCCGCCACTGCCGTCGCTGGCATTGGTGAAGAAAGGGCCGCCGCCGCGCCACTCCGCTGCCCGCCGCCGTCGCACCACCTCCGGCCACCCTTCCTGCACAAAATCGGCTCGAGGTGAGGCGGTGAGCGTTTTCCCCATGTTCTCGTTGAGCCCCGTGGTCCCACATCGCCGGAATCCGGCCAAACCCGCCGCCGGCCTTGGTCCAGGGACCACATTGCAAAGCCATAAATCTTTCTAGGGTTCTTTCTGCTAAGTTTCTGGGGCCTGGTTGTAAATAGATTGGTTAGATCTAGGTTTAAAATCCTGAAACTTCAAAAATCGATTAAAAATCGTAGAAAAATTAGAAAAATGCAAACCCAATTTTGTTGAACTCTCTGTGCAGAGATATATCTTTTATAGAAAGCTTGTATAGGTGTTTCCTGTGTAGGTTTCAAATTAAGTTCAAATCTGTTCAAACTTAAATTTGTGCATAATTTGAAATCTATAGCTTTGTTTGTTCTGGTTTTTGGATATGTTGTAGTTTATGAAATGATTGGGCTCTTGTAAAAAGTTGGCACAAATTTACCTACTAGATTTTGAGCTATTAATTGTTTAGTCTGACAGTGCACGTTTGGTTCAACAATTTTAATAGTTAATCTGTGTAGCTTCTGAGCTGAATCTTTTTGCAGTAGCTCTGTTGTAACTTGGCGCATGTCTGGTAAAAAGTAGAGCTTAGTTTGAGCTGGCTAACTTGCACTTTTAATTAATACCATTTTAAACCTAGTAAATTCAAACAACATGATCCTTTAATCTTTTGAAGCTTTCCTTTGGCATGTGAACTTGTTTAGGCTAGTATGGGCTCTGGTAGAAAGCTAAGGACAAATTACTGTTAGTGTGATTTATTATGATTTATTCTTGATGCTAGTGTGATAAACTTGTGTGATTTTTCCTGGTTGCTGTATAAATCTTTTTGATCTAAATTTTGTCCAGTAGATCTAGCAACACACCAAGAACACACTGGAAATTTTCTCACATTTAATTGAAGTACCAAACTGCCAGATTAAATTATGAAGGTTTCATTGCTTAAAACGGATGAACTAAAAATAAAGTCACTTCTTTAAATAATTAAATAAACTAAACACATCACACACACACCCTTGTTGTTTTGTGATGAAATCAAAGTTAAATAATAATAGATGTGTACACAATCACCTTAAACACACTCAAGTTTCTTTTGTGAGTTAATACTAACTAAATTAAAGAAAGGGAAGGCCAGACAAAAATAATCTAATTGAATGTGTCACTCAATACACTCCGGGTTATCATTTTGCAATTATGGTGACTCGATATGCATTCGTGTAGAACAAGTCCTCGCTGACGGCGACTACGAACTCGTCCCAGCAGGAGGAGAAGGACAAGCGGAAGGTGAAGTGAACGCCGTCCAGGTCGAGCAAGACCCGAACACAGCTGCAGAAGAGTCCCAAGCTAACATCGTGCCCGAAGGCAAGCCCCGAAGCATGTCCCATGTTTTGAATATATGCAACTATGTTTTGCTAAGATTATGTTTGTGCATTTACGTTCAGGAGTTGAATTGAAACCTTAGTTGCATGATCCTAGGTTCCTATGCTTGCAACACTAGTATGATAGGTCGATAGCTGCCACGCTATAAGGACCCGGTAAAAGTCGAGTGATTTCCTGTCACTCGCGAGATATAGGAATCAACTTCTTTACTTATGTTGGAATCATAAGGATGACGGACGGGGATTTTTGTCATGTAGATGCCCCGTCTGTCTATGAAAAAGTTGCTAAGGTCGAAGTGTGCCGGCGATGTAGGTCAAGTGTTTGAAAGCACTAAGCACTTGTTTGGGCATGGGACCGGTAAGTTTAGTACCTGTTCGGAAGGGGGCGTGGCCTTCTCTCACTTTCCCTGGATTTATCCCCCTGTCGCTGACACGTGGCTCAAGACCGAGGCTGGCCGGCTACAGCCGCGAAGTATGACCGGCTAAGGCTTGTGTCCAAGGGGAGTGGGCTCGGATTAACAAACCCGGAAGACATGGGAACGGCCTGGTTAGCGTCGGACCCTCAGGGGTTGATGCTTTTCCGTGTGTTTAGTATCCACCTTGCAAGGTTAAAATCAGTTCGAACTGTCTATTTCTCGCAGCTAATGAGACTACTTGATCTCTTGCCGCACCGAGTAATGAAAGTGGAACATGATGATGATAAACTTGCTGCTTGCTTAATTGCTTGCTCCACTTGCTTGGTTAGCATAGGGTGCTTGCCTAGAATGGTTAACTCCAACTAGAACTTGATGCTAAAATATTGAAAGCAATGATCCACTCTTAGTCGCTCTTTAGGCAAAAACAGACCCAACAGCCAAAAGTCTTGCATGTCTAGAAGTTGGTGATGTAGCTGTCACCTGACGGTTAAGTCTTGCTGAGTATTAGTATACTCAACCTTGCTTGTTGAATTGTTTTTCAGGTAGTACCCTTGAGGAGATGGTTGCAGGCCTTACCTGGCCAACCACCCTTCCTCCTGGTTGGACTGTTGTTTGGGACGAGGATGCTTCTGAGTGACGTCACGACAGCTTCACGTGATGTTACTACCGCTTTCGAATAAATAGTTTATTTCCGCTGCTTTTCAAAACTTTGAGACAGTTGTTGCTTTATGCATTTGAACTGGTTTGTAATAAAGTACCTCAAGAGGGACCTTTAATTAATATTGGATTGTTGTAATCTCTGGGACTCTCCTTCGATGGAATAATTGCACGACTCGTTTCGATCGAGGTAACTGTCCGTGGTTGCATCGGGCTTGACCCGACAGACTGACATCTTAATCTGATTTAATTGCGTGATGACCAATGGAAGGTTAGCGCACTGAAGCTGATTAATTTGACTGGTTCTGCCACAGTCCGCGCCTTGTAGGTGGACGGTCCGCCCAAGTTGCAACGGTCGACTCTGACACAGTTTGACTTTGGAACTAGTCGTTACTTTGAACGGCAGGACCGTCCGGTCATTCTGAGGCGGACGGTCCGCGTGTGCCCTGTTTTACGCATTTTGAATGCAACGGCTAGTTACGGGGAAAGGGGGTATATATACTTGAGCTCCGGACCTTGAGAGGCTCTCTTGGCACTTTGAAAAGCTTCCTTGACATATTTGAGTCTTCTTCCTCCTCTCTCTCACTCACTTGGCTTAGGGATTGCATCTTTGTGAGATTGAGAGCATCCTAGTGCATTGCATCAAGAGTTTAAGCTTTGTGGCACTAGGGAGACTTCAAGCAAGCATCATCGGCTTGTTACTCTTGGAGGTTGCCGCCTCCTAGACGGCTTGGAGTTGTGGAAACCATTGAGCTCTTCAAGAAGATTGTGAAGAAGCCTTGGTTGTTCTTGTGAGAGGTCTTATGCTCACCTCGCCGGAGCGGTGAAAGGCAACTCTAGTGGAATCGAGGTTTGGAGAGGTTCATTGATTCATGCCGGCTCATACATCAAGTGTGACTTGATAGAGGAGCGGTTGAAGCTTTGAATCCACCTCAACGTGGATTAGGGGTGACCGGCAAGTCATCGACACCACGGGATAAATTTGGTCTCTAGTGTGATTGGTTATTTCTTTGCTCATCTACTTTCTTGCAATTTATCATTGAGCATTTACATTCCTAGAGATCGAATTGATACTTGTCACCCTAGGTTGCAAACCTTCACCTAGTCTAGAGTTGAATAGAATTAGAAATTCTCTTGTGTTACTAATAAATTTTTATTAGTGCTTTGATTTTAGTTCAAACCGCCTATTCACCTCCCCTCTAGTCGGTATCCTAGATTCTACAAGTGGTATCAGAGCCGTGGTCTCCATTTTGCAAGGATTTAATCATCCCGGAGTAGGATAAATGGCTAGTGATAACAAGAATCATGCGGGGAAACCACCATTCTTTGATGGAAGCAATTATGACTATTGGAAAACTAGAATGATGGTTTATATCAAGTCAACTAGCAAGAAGGTGTGGGAAATTATTGAGGATGGATACATTGTTCTTGATCCCAAAAATCCAACCACTTCGGATGATGTGAATGACAATCTCAATGATCAAGCCTTGAACTTGCTATATAGTTGTCTTAGTGTGAATGAATTCAACCAGATCAAAAATCTCAAGACGGCTCATGAAGTGTGGGAAAGATTCAAGGAAATATATGAGGGCACTACCACTGTGAAGGGAGCCAAGCTCTTTGTGTATAAGGGAAAATTTAGTGAGTTTGCTATGAAGAAAGATGAAAGTGTGGACGAGATGTTCGACCGGTTGAGCAACATTGTGAATGAGCTCAAGTCTCTTAATTTTGATGTGCCGGATCAAGACTTCTCTCACAAGTTTCTTAGGTGTCTCCCGGAGAAATATGAAACTATTGTGACTCTATTAGTGAGGGAGGACTTGAGCAAGATCACTCCAAGCGAAGTTCTTGGTGAAGTACAAACACATGACATATTCAAGAAATCACAAAGAGAAGCCCGTGGTTTGACAAGTGATGATGAGAAGAAGAGCATAGCCCTCAAGGCAAAGTCCACCAAGAAAGACATTTGTGATGAGGGAAATGAAGCTTGTGAGGGTTCTATCTAGAAAATGGCTCTCATTGTTAAAAAGTTAAATCGAATCATGAAGAACAAGAACTTTGGCAAGAAAGGGCAATCATCAAGCAAGAATCTATTCGAAGACAAGAAGTGCTTTGAGTGTGGTGAAATGGGTCATATTATCATCAATTGCCCAAACAAGAAAGACAAATACAAGAAGAAGAAGAAGAGGAAGAAGTTCTTCAAGAAAAAGAAGAATGGTCAAGCCTACTATGTTGAGTGGGACTCCGATGCTAGCTCCGACTCCGATGATGATGATGATGATGACAAGCCATCTAAGGGTGTTGCGGGCATCACCTTCAGGAAGGCTCCATCACTCTTCTCCTCTCCTTTTTGTCTCATGGCAAAAGGTGAAGCCAAGGTGGATTACAAGTCCGGTAGAAGACATTGGGTACTTGATAGTGGTTGTTCTCAACATATGACCGGTGAGGCAAGTATGTTCACCTCTATTGATGATGAAGCCGCCGGATATGACAACATCACATTTGGTGACAATGGTAAAGGTGAATTGAAAGGGTTAGGCAAAATTGCTATCTCAAATGACTATACTCTTTCGGATGTGTTGTTGGTTAACTCTCTCAAGTACAATCTCTTGTCTATCACTCAACTTTGTGATCTTGGCTACAAATGAACCTTTGCTAGTAATGGTGTTGAGTTGACCACTTTAGATGGAGAGAGATGCATTTTCAAGGGTTTTAGACATGAAAACTTATATCTTGTGGATTTCTCATCAAGTCATGCAAATCTAGTCTCTTGTTTATTTACCAAGTCATCAAAAGGTTGGTTGTGGCATATAAGACTTGCTCATATTGGCATGAAACAACTCAATCGGTTATTGAAATATGATCTTGTTGTTGGGTTGAAAGATGTGAAATTTGAGAAGGATAAATTGTGTAGTGCTTGTCAAGCCGGAAAGCAAGTTGCTAACCCTCACCCATCCAAAAGTGTCATGTCTACCTCAAGAGCTTTGGAATTATTGCATATGGACTTGTTTGGACCAACCACATATAGAAGTATTGGTGGAAATTGCTATTGTATTTTGATTGTTGATGATTTTACAAGACACACTTGGGTGTTCTTTCTTCATGACAAGGCTGACAATATGACATCTTCAAGAAATTTGTGATAAGGGCCGAAAATGAATTTGAGCTCAAGTTGAAGAAAGTGAGAAGTGACAATGGTAGTGAATTTAGAAACACAAGAGTTGATGAATTTTGTGATGACAAGGGTGTCAAGCACGAATTCTCATCCAAGTATACTCCGCAACAAAATGGACTTGTAGAGAGAAAGAATAGAACTTTGATTGATATGGCAAGGTCAATGCTCTCGGAATACAATGTATCGAATTCTTTTTGGGCTGAAGCTATCAACACCGCTTGTCATACTTCAAATAGACTTTATTGCCATCGATTCTTGAACAAGTCTCCATATGAGCTACTTATTGGGAGAAAGCCAAATATTTCTTATTTTCGGGTCTTTGGTTGCAAATGCTATATTCTTAGGAAAGGATCTCGATTGACAAAGTTTCAAAGTAAATGTGATGAAGGATTTCTCTTGGATATTCATCTTGTAGCAAGGCTTATAGAGTATACAACAAGACCCATGGCATTGTAGAGGAAACATGTGATGTCAACTTTGATGAATCCAATGGGTGTCAAGATGAAGAAGACAAGTCTAGTGATGTGAGAGATTCCATCAAGAATATATCAATTGGAGATGTGAGGCCAAGAGAGGAAGATGAGGATGAGGATCCAAACATTTCCATTAGAGCAAACCCATCTACTTCAATTAAAATGATCAAGTTGAACAAGTAATTGAGCCAAGCCATGAAGATGCAACAAATGATATTGCTCAACCAGAACCAACTACTTCACCATCCACATCAACTCAAGAGCCGGTTGTTGAACCAAGAATTCCTCATGCTATTGCCAAAGATCACCCCATTGATCAAATTGTGGTGGATATTAGAAAAGGCGTTCAAACTCGATCTCGTGTTGCTTCATTTTGTGAACACTATTCATTTGTGTCTTTTCTTGAGCCAAATAAGATAGATGAAGCACTTCATGTTCCGGATTGGGTGAATGCTATGCATGAAGAATTGAATAACTTCACCCGAAATGAAGTATGGGAATTAGTTGAGAGGCCTAAGAATTACAATGTGATAGGTACTAAATGGGTCTTAGAAACAAGCAAAATGAGGATGGCATTGTTGTGAGAAACAAGGCTAGATTGGTTGCACAAGACTATACTCAAGTTGAAGGGTTGGATTTTGGTGAAACATTTGCTCCGGTAGCTAGATTGGAAGCTATTAGAATTTTATTGGCATATGCTTGCTCTCACAATATAAAGCTTTATCAAATGGATGTGAAAAGTGCTTTCTTGAATGGCAAAATTAGTGAACTTGTTTATGTTGAGCAACCTCCCAGTTTTGAGGATCCAATGAAGCCAAATCATGTGTATGTAGACGGCCATTACAACCCAGTTTTGACCGTCAATAATTCGGTGAAATGAGGATGATCATACCACGTTCCATGCATAAAAGTGTTTGTACTAACAAATTCCATAAGTTTTGGATGACTTATGGTTGCAGGATGAAACAGGTGAAACAAGGGCCAAACCTGGCACAGAGCCAGGCCGACTGGCCTCCCCTGGCCAGGTCTGGCCACGTCACTGATCCAGAAGCTCAAGCAAACACCCAGGATGATCAAGCACCGTGCAATCAATGTCGGTTAGATCCAAGGACCCGAAAGGCTTAGATGGGAAACACATGGATTGAAGGGCCCACCGACCTCGGATTCTTGGACAACCTCAACTGAACGCAACCGTTACCGACCTTAGGAAGCAATCAGGACGTCCACGACGAAGGCGGTGGCCAGGGGGGCGGCCTACACCAGGCCGACAGGCCTCCTGCTGCATCTTCACGCGACCAACTTCAGCGTGGAGGTTAAGCAGGTGGTTGGCGTGACAGTTAAGCTGGCTACCGACCTTAGGAGGCTATAAAAGGCCACCTCCTCTTCACCCCAAGACACACACCACACTTCTCAAGTCTTTACTTGAAGGGAGCTCTTGTATCTTTTCCATTTCTTAGATTAGGATTAGAGTTGGGAGTAGAGTCGAGTCGAGCTTCGCTCGGATCTTCAGAGTCTTCGGAGTTCTGGTAAGCTCTTGTATCATTTTCTTCTTTTGAAGAGTTTATCATAACAATACTATCTATTTCAAAGCTTAAGTTATCTTTCATATTTATTTCTTGCTCTTTTCTTAGAGTAAAGTTCTTAGCTCTTTTCAGAGTTAAGTTTTATCTACCTTTAGTTTTAGTGTAGAGTATAGTTTTAGCTCTACCGGGTTTTATCTCACGGGTTTGCTCGCCTTGACCGGGCCGTAAGACGCCTTAGGGAAGATGGGGATTTCTCTTGATAGGCCTCAAGAGAAATCTTAATCTTCGAGTGCAGACGTGGTGTCTGGCTTGTTGATTAACTAGGAAGTGTGTTGCACCCCACGGAACTGCAGTGGTAGGCAGCAGGTGGTGACAGCCATGTCCGTCCTTCGTAGTCCACCATGTTCGGGTGTATTCATAATAGTAGTGTTGAGCATAGAGAACCCCCTCTCTCACCCCGTTCTGAGGTTCTCCCGTTCTAGCCGTCGAAGCGAGCTCTGTTCCCGGTATCTAAGCTAGAGTCTAGGCTAAGGCTAGAGTGTCTTTTGCTCTGAGTTAGGAAGTATCTAAGTCCGGTCTCTCCCAACATCTTTCCTTTCTATAGACTTAGGAGCTCCTGTGTGTCGCTGGTCTTTCAGACCTTCTATCCGTTCATTCATTTGACCATTATCCCTCAAACCTAGAGTTTGTACCCTTGGGTTTTTGGCTTGATATTTCTAGCAAGATTTATCATATCATTCTTCAATACACTTTAACCATCTGCTTCCCTACGGAAATATAAGTACGATACCCTGGGATAACTCCCAAGATGAAGTGCTACAACGAGATATATTCTGTGCGCTTGCTGAATCCATTTTGCATACAACGACATATATCTTCGCGCTCTTGAGCGTTGCTAAAAACGTGACGCTAAGGAGTGCCAACAGTGTATAAGCTTTCCAAGGCTCTCTATGGTCTCAAACAAGCACCTCCATGCATAAAAGTGTTTATACTAACAAATTCCATAAGTTTTGGATGAGTTATGGTTGCAGGATGAAACAGGTGAAACAAGGGCTAAACCTAGCCCAGGCCGACCGGCCTTCCCTGGCAAGTCTGGCCATGTCATTGATCTATAAGCTCAAGCAAACACCCAGGATGATCAAGCACCGTGCAATCAACGTCGGTTTGATCCAAGGACCCGAAAGGCTTAGATGGGAAACACATGGATTGAAGGGCCCACCGACCTTGGATTCTTGGACAACCTCAACTGAACGCAACCGTTACCGACCTTAAGAAGCAATTAGGAGCGTCCATGACGAAGGCGGTGGCCAGGGGGGCCAGGTGTTGGCCGATCGGCCAACACCAGGCCGGCCAGCCTCCTGGTGCATCTTCACGCGACCAACTTCAGCGTGGAGGTTAGGCAGGTGGTTGGCGTGACAGTTAAGCTGGCTACCGACCTTGGGAGGCAATAAAAGGCCACCTCCTCTTCACTCCAAGACACACACCACACTTCTCAAGTCTTTACTTGAAGGGAGCTCTTGTATCTTTTCCATTTCTTAGATTAGGATTAGAGTTGGGAGTAGAGTCGAGTCGAGCTTCGCTCGGATCTTCGGAGTCTTCGGAGTTCTGGTAAAGCTCTTGTACCCTTTTCTTCTTTTGAAGAGTTTATCATAACAATACTATCTATTTCAGAGCTTAAGTTATATTTCATAGTTATTTCTTGCTCTTTTCTTAGAATAAAGTTCTTAGCTCTTTTCAGAGTTAAGTTTTGTCTCCCTTTAGTTTTAGTGTAGAGTTTAGTTTTAGCTCTGCCGGGTTTTATCTCGCGGGTTTGCTCGCCTTGACCGGGCCGTAAGACGCCTTAGGGAAGACGGGGATTTCTCTTGACAGGCCTCAAGAGAAATCTTAATCTTCGAGTGCAGAAGTGGTGTCTGGCTTGTTGATTAACTAGGAAGTGTGTTGCACCCCACGGAACTGCAGTGGTAGGTGGCAGGTGGTGACAGCCCTGTTCGTCCTTCGTAGTCCACCACGTTCGGGTGTAATCATAATAGTAGTGCTGAGCCCGGAGAACCCCCTCTCTCACCCCGTTCTGAGGTTCTCCCGTTCTGGCCGTCGAAGCGAGCTCTGTTCCCGGTATCTAAGCTAGAGTCTAGGCTAAGGCTAGAGTGTCTTTTGCTCTGAGTTAGGAAGTATCTAAGTCCGGTCTCTCCCAACATCTTTCCTTTTCTATAGACTTAGGAGCTCCTGTGTGTCGCTGGTCTTTCAAACCTTCTATCCGGTTATTCATTTGACCATTATCCCTCAAACCTAGAGTTTGTACCCTTGGGTTTTTGGCTTGATATTTCTGGCAAGATTTATCATATCATTCTTCAATACACTTTAACCATCCGTTTCCCTATGGAAATATAAATACGATACCCTGGGATAACTCCCGACGTGAAGTGCTACAACGAGATATATTCTGTGCGCTTGCAGAATCCATTTTGCATACAACGACATATATCTTCGTGCTCTTGAGCGTTGCTAAAAACGTGACGCTAAGGAGTGCCAACAAGCATTTCTGGCACTGTTGCCGGGGAAGCAATTGGCTAAAATTATTTTTGAATTATTTGATAATCTTTACAGATTTACCAAACCACTAACCCTAGTGACCTCACCACTGCAACATTCGTCTATTTTTGATGTGTTTGCAGGGTAGTGCATGACTCGTTTCAACCTACCGTCAAACTTTGATCCAAATCCAGAACGCATTGGAAGAGTAGTGCGCAAAAGAGTCGTACCTCCTTAGATTTCACTCAGCTCAAGCAACATTCTCGAGTCGTCATCCGACTCTGAGTCCGAACCAGACACAGGTTCATCGTATTCTTCGGCCCCAGAATCACCAGAGATGGCTCAGCCGAAGAATACACTCCGTGAGTTCTCAGCCCCGTCAAGCAGCAACTTTCCAGGACTATCGAATGCACAGGAAGGGGGATTTGAGCTGAGGTCTGGCCTAGTCAACATGGTCCAGGCCAGTCCTTTCTGCGGAAAGGCAATTGAGGAAGCCAACTGTGGGGACCCCTTGACCAGGACGTCCCTCGACCACCCGTATCAGTCCCTGGATCAGTACGCTGATACGGATTTCGACACAGATTAGTGTCAGAAGTAGTAAATAACGTATAAGTTAAATATTTACACCGATTTAGCTAGCGGAGGGCGGCGGGCACTCGTTTGCCACCGGGGTGGGTGGCAGCACCATATCGCCCTGGAGCTTAACCCTGTATGACAATGAAAGGCAAGAGTGAGTATTCAGAGTTGAATACCCAGCAAATCTCACAAATTCAATAATATAATAAATTAAATTAAAAGAATGTAAATGTTGGGCCTGGAGGGGCATTTCCTCCCTGCCAGTCCCGACATTAACCCCAGAACCCAGTCAGCGGCACTCCTGCCGTCCGGGTTCCCCATGCAAGAAAAATAAACCTAATCAGTGGGGGCTTTGACTAAGTGGACTCATTCCGGAGTCACGGCTATCAAGATAGATTTTACACTCTGCAGAGGTCGTACTTATCTACCCCGCATTCGGTCAGTCCCTACCTTCGTCAAGGCAGGTACTGCCCTACGAGATTCGTACCCACCGATGACCATCGCTGGTCAGCATTCCCTAGGTCCAGCCACAGGTAATACTGGGGGCTAAGCAGGGGCCACTAATCATCCGCCTCGCGGATGTTGACCCGGGTCTGTGAGCTCATTAATCAGGGCCCTCGGCCCTCAGGGTCTCCGACCCTGTATCCTAGTCGACCCGTGCCGCCCAGTCCCAGTCCTCTGCCTGGGGCTGTCTTCAGCATACCCGTTCCCGACTTGGTGCGTGCCCGACTGGGCACCAGGCGCTACCCAGTTCGCCGGTCGGCACTCTGCACCAATCATACGGCTCCTCGGGCTGGGTTACTAAGTTCAGCTGGTGGGGTGTGAATCAAGGCCTCACATAAATAGGCACTCCCGTAGGCTGAGCCTTTTTGGCATGCGGGGTTGTACTAGGCACTAGAAAGACTCTCCCATGAACCGGTCCTTAGCTGAGATCAGAGCGGCTCTTAGGACCCTCCTAGCGAGGCAATCCTTCCACTCCCAATCTTAAAGCATCTATATAGCGAAGCCAGGCTTCCACCCACGTGAAGCCTCGTTATAGCTTAAGCTGCAGAAATGGTAAACTTTAGTTATTGGGTGATATTATTGGTGAGACTTGCCTTCATTGTCGGTCCTTAGACGTTCCGTACGCGGCGTAATCTGTATGTTGACCGGGCGGGGCATCGGGCCTTCTGGAGCTCCGGCGTCTCGTCGGGCCCGGTCATGCTATCGAACAATAAAACACATAAAATAACATCAATACATCAATCAATGCCTATAGATTAGAAAGAGAAAGGGGAGATAGATATTCCGGGGCTTACCTAGGGATCAGGATGGTTATCTGACGGATTATCCATTAATTATTTAATAATAATTAATGGGTTGGATGGTGGGGTTTAGGAGGGGTTTAGCCGGTGGGGTGGCTTCTAAGTGTGGGAGAAAGGGCTAGGGATAATTATTCTGAGAATTACTGGATATCTAAGTAATTCCTGAATAATTATATTAATTATTTAGAAATAGATTTCTAAATAATTAAGGATATTGGATTGAATTTCTAATAATATTCCGGAAAATTATTAATATAATTTTTTGGGAATATTATGGGCGGCATGACGGCTAGGGTTTGCTAGTATCTGGGATTTTGGGTTGGGCAGCATAAGGGCTAGGTTTTACCTAGGGTTTTACTAATACTAGGGATTTTTAGTCGGGCAGTATAACTGCGGGGTTTTATTTGGGCGGCGCAACGGCTATATGGGGCTAAGGTTGTCGGTGATATTATCTCCGGCAGTCTTCCACGGGGTAGCCCATGGAAGTGATTTGTATGCAGGGAAGATCGCAAAGATCGGAAGCAAGATGGTTAGGATGGACAGACACAAGGGTTTATACAGGTTCGGGCCGTCGACTTGACGTAATACCCTACGTCCTGTTTTGGGGTGTTGTATTGCGTGGATTTCGCTATGAGTTGAGATGAGATGTATTGGGTTCTTTTGGAGGGGGTCCCTGCCCGCCTTATATATCGGGGGGCAGGGTTACAAGTCGGTTTGTAGCCGATTCTATCTCTAAGGATCCTTTCCTTTTTACAATGATTCCTATTCCAACTAGAACTCAGCCTTCCAAATCCTTCCTTCGTGCGCTGACTTGTCCTGCACGTCATCAGGTCCAGAACGATGGGCTGGGCTGCCCCCTTTTGGTGGGCTGCCAGGCTTGCTCGTGAGGTACCCAGGTACTATATCCCCCACAGTAGCCCCCGAGCACTTCTTGGCCGATCGTTGGCTGTAATTGATCTGTCTTTTCTTGCACGATCCGAGTGCTCTCAAACTGTCTAGGATCTCATCCGAGTGGTTTCGAAGAAGATCCGAGAGGTTTCGAGGAAGATCCGAGTGCTTGCTCAAACGTTCCTGAAAACGATTCTTCAATTGTAGCCATAGTGAGGGGAAGAAGTGCTCTTTTTCACAACGCAACAGCGAAGTGAATACACTTAGCCCCCGAGCTTTGGGCAATTTTAGTATGAAATTGGCCAAGGGTCTTCAACTTTTCTCCGTCGAAATCTTGATCTTCAATGGTGTGCACCTCCAGGTGCACCCATTGGGTGTAGCCCCCGAGCCTTGAGCAGAATAGAATATTCTGGTCGAGGGTCAAAAATAAAATATTATGAATCTCTTTTTGAACTTAGTCCATCAATGGTGTGCACCTCCAGGTGCACCCATTGGGTGTAGCCCCCGAGTCTTGATTCGACTCGGCACGATCGTGTCAAGACTCTGAAAGCCGTGGATCCTGACTGCATTTTTCAGCCCCCATGCCTATGAGCATGGATTTCGGATAATCTTCTCCTTCTGGGGCTTTTTTGTTTCCCCTTCTTAAGGATTCTGTTCTCAAGTTCTTTGAACTCGGCGTGACTCCCGAGTCGTGTCCCACGACCCAGCTTGACCATATGGTAAGCCACCTTCTCACAAGATTTATACTTGTCAGCACTTGACCCAGACTTCTGAGCGAATTTAGCGATAGTATCGCATGCCTTACGTAAAAATCAATTGCAAGGTTGCAATATTAATTGCAAAAACGAATCTGGCCGTCGACTAATTTTAGCCTCACGACCGAGTGGTTTATGCTCCTGAACACTAGCTCAGGAACCCACATATTTGTTAATTTGACAAAACTGAAAGGTCGTGCCATATTTCAGCCCATTTAGGCCCATTAATCCTGTAAAGTCCGTTGTTTCTTAGGGAAACTAACGGTTGCCTTCTTGAAGCCAAATATCGCGAGATATCGCGACTGCATACCGCATCTTTGAATTCAAAGCGACGGGACGTGCCTGCGTCGGTTGAGTTCCCGAGACACGCATCGCGCCGCGCGCGGGAGGAACGGTTCATTGCATTATAAGCCATCCCCACCGCAATCTTCTTCCTTTCCTCGCCATTTGCCTTCTCAGCGCCCAAGTTATCCTCCACGCTCGAGCGCAAACCCTAGATCCATTTTCGCCAGCTCCATCCTTCAATCCTCAGCCCCCGCTTGCAGCCATGGCGCCGAAGAGGAAGGAAGCCCCGAAGCGGAAGGAGAGGTCGCCAAGAAGGGCTCGGTCAGTCAGGGCCAAGGCCGCCGTCGACGTCACCGTGGATCGCGCCGCCGAGTGGAGGGAATCCATCACCACCACCAGGCGCCTCGAGCAGCACGTCATCGACGGCATCCTGCCAGACCAGCAAACCGCCGAGTGGCGCGCAGCCTCCGGTGAGTCTTTCCCCACCCCAAATTCCTCTGATTTGGTGGTGTTTGAATCTTTTCTTCTGCGCGGATTTGGTGTTCCTGCGCATCCTTTCTCCGTGGCCTTCTTCATTTTTATGGGATCAGTCTCTGCGCACTGAATCCCAATTCCATTCTTCACATTGCCATCTTCATCAATCTCTGTGAGGCCTATCTTGGGATAGAGCCTCACTTCAATCTTTTTCTTCACCTTTTCCTGTTGAAACCTTATCCTAGAACCGAGTGCCCGTGAGTAGTCGGAGGCGCCGGGCTCCAGCTCCATGAGGGTCGAACCCAGGAGTACTTTGACATCCCCTTTCCTACTTCTAATAAAGGGTGGCAGTCCGAGTGGTTTTACGTAGGAAACCACTCGCCTGCCATCTCTCCTGAAATTGATGCTCGTCCTGTCCCCTCCAAGTCCTGGAGCGCTCTCCCCAAGGAAAGTGACGTGGACGAAGTTCGGGAGCTGCTGGGCTTCATAGCCCAGCTGAAGGACAGAGGGTTGACTGCCGTTGGAGTGGCAGCCAACTTCGTGCTGCGCCAGATCCAGCCCCTCAAGCAGCGGGCTCATCCGGCGTATGAATACTACGCCGAGGGGGACAACACGCGTGAAGCCCCCGAGCGTGTTGACAAGGGCCAAGCCGCAGCTCGGCTTGGCAAATTCTTTGCGACAGGGACTTCCCTGCGGACTTCTGATGGTCCTCCGGCGTACAACTTGTCAAATCCACGCCCTGAGGTACTGAACCAAACTATTGCTGTTTTATATTTTCAATTCCACCCATTGGGTGTAATCTCAGTAAAGAACTGAACCCAACTTTTGCAGGGTCGAGCTGCTTTTGTGTCTATCCCTCCTTTGCCTGAGATGCCGAAGGGAGTGGATCAGCTGGCTCCGCGCAGAGCCGGTGCTGTTGAAGAAGCACTCGGAGGAAGCGAGAGTGACCTACATGACTCAGATATCAGTCTGTCGTCCTCGCCTTCTCCAGACGTGCTGTCTCCGAGTGGTGGCAAGGCTGCCCCTGTCCCGAAGAAGCGGAAGATTTCTGTTTCAACGGGGATCGTGATTGGGGATGCGCCGAGCCGTCGCCAACTTATCCTCACCGAGTCGTCTGACTCGGATGATGACGAAGCTGGTGGTGCCGGGTCTTCAATCCCGCCCCCAATTATCAGTTCGGAGCAGTCGCCCCTTGCCATAGTACCTTTGAGTACTGCAAGTCCGAGGGACCGTCCTTCCCCCACTCGGAGAGGAAAGCGCCCGAGAATGCGCGTATCTACTCTGTAAGTAATATTGTCAACCTTTGATTGACTGTTATTTTTTTTGTAACTAATCCTTATTTGGTTTATCCTGCAGCACGCCGTCTGAGATCCCCTTTGCAGATTCTATGCCGCAACCAGTCGGCGAGATAGAGATCCCAACAATCCAAGTGCCAGAGGTATCGTCCCACTCGGCTGATCCTCTTAGCGATCAGCCTGTGGGGCCGCCACCAGAGCCGCCGCGTGCACCAACCCCACCTCCGCCGAGTCCTACGCCAGCGTCGCCGACCATACTGCCAGCTCCGCAGGGCAGCCCCCAGCCTGCTGCTGTCGTTGAGCAGACTGCTGCTATGGAGGAGCCCCAGGCTGCAGAGGTCGAAATCGCTCCTGCGGCGGTCGTCGCTCCAGGTGGTGGTGCTCCTATGACTCCTCTGGCGGAGTTCATGTCGCTCCATCGTCGTATGGGCCAAATAGCCGAGGTATTTCCTGAGCCACTTTTCTTGTTTAGGTTGAGTACCGAGTGGTACACGTATTTGTTGTGTCATCTGACTATCTTTTACAGGACTTAGCTGCTGATGCCGAGGCAAAATCCTCGGCGATTCAAGAGCTTTCTTCTGCAGCCGCTAAGGCCGACTCCTTGGTGGCCCGAGTGGCTGAACTCGAAGCCGCTGCGACCCAACACCAGGCCGAGTTGGAGGAAGCCCGGTGCACCAATCGCGATCTTCGCGGAGAGGTGGAGGTGGCTAAACTCAACGAAGCTCAGGGCGCACATGAGCTTAGAGGTATGTTATTCTTTTTTTGTTTTTATGTCAAACGTGAATATACTATCCAAATCTAACTTTTTGTAGATTACCGGTACCGGATTATGGCCCAATTTGCAGAGCTCACTGCCAAGATGGCTCGGCTGCAGAGCGAGGCGGAGGCACTGCGCGCCGAGAAGAGTGCGCTGGAAGATGCTGTCCGAGTGGTAGCGGAGGAGATCGAGCCGGAGGCAGCATCATCTTCGGCTTCTATCCTCGACCGCGTTCGGGCGCTTCCACGCTTCTTCCGGCGACAGCTTTGCTCCATCAGCCAAGCCAGCTGCGGGCATTTCCTGGCGGTTCTCAAGTCTCTGTTCCCAGCATCAGATCTGGCGCCACTCGGCAGCGGGTACGCTGCTGGCACCTCCGAAGATGATGTGAGCAGGCTGCTGCTTGAAGTCGAGCCGATCGCCAATGTCCTGTCTAAGGACGTTGTCGATGACTCTGATGATGCGGCCCCCTCTGGTGTTGGTGACCCTGCAGTGTAATTTTCATAGAGTATTTGTAGTATCTGATAGAAGTAATACTTTTGAACAATGTTTAAGCTTTTGTGATTGTATATAAGTTTTTATGGGACTACTACTCCCTTTCTTTCTGCGCTGGCCTTAATTTCTGAGTGGTTGACCTGTTACGGAGTAGATTAGCCTCGTTGGTCTCAGTCTCATGCCGCAGAGTCTTTATCGTGCGTTTAGAGCTTTGACTTGGCAAGTACTTTCCCTCTCGATTTAAAGTTTGTGCCACTCTACTTTATGTGCGTGACGCGAAAGAGGAAATTCGAGTAGTAGATATAGTGGGAGATGAAATCAACTTTATTGATAACTCATATTATAAAACTGCCGAGTCATGACTGGGGATGATTATCCTCCAAAATCACTCGGGAAAAGAAATCGTAACAAAAAAGATGAATACATAACTGAATCAGGCGTAGAAACGCTGTAGGTGCTCGATGTTCCATGGATTTGGGATGTCTACGCCGTCTTCCGTCATGAGGCGATATGAGCCTGGGCAGCTCACTGACTTGATGATGTATGGCCCCTCCCAAGGGGACGCAAGCTTGTGCGCGCCCTTAGTGTTTTGCTTCCTCCTCAGAACCAAGTCGCCTGCTTCGAAAGATCTCTGCTTGACAGTTCGATCATGATACCGTCGAAGGACCTGAGCGTAACGCGCGGCTTGGATCTGGGCAGCCAGTCTCTTCTCCTCGATGCTATCGAGATCTTCAATGCGCGCCACTTGTGCGTCGTATTCATCATAGAACTCCACTCGGGGTGAGCCGTATGCGATGTCCGTTGGTAGAGTAGCTTCCGAGCCGTAAACCAGAAAGAACAGGGTTTGCTTCGTGGCACGACTCGGCTGGGTCCGCAGCCCCCAGACTACAGCTGGTAACTCCTTGATCGATCGTCCATCGTACTGCTTCAGCTGCTTGAATATCCGGGCCCTGAGTGCCTTGTTTATTTCACCATTGGCTCTTTCGACCTGGCCATTGGCCCTTGGGTGCGCCACAGATACGGGTCATAGCTTGATGCTCCTCTTGCTGCACCAGTCTTTAAACTCCTGTGCAACGAAGTTCGTACCATTATATGTAATGATACGATTTGGGACTCCGAAGCGGTGGGTGATGTCGGTAAAGAACTCGATGGTCTTGGCTGTCGTGTGCTTTTTGACTGGTTTCACCTCGATCCACTTGGTGAACTTGTCAATAGCCACTAAGACATGGTCAAAACCACCAGGAGCCTTCTTGAATGGACCAATCATGTCCAAGCACCAACAAGCGAAGGGCCAGGACACTGGTATAGTCTGCAGCTGTTGTGCAGGTGCGTGTATTTGCCTTGCAAAATACTGACACCCTTTGCAGTGTCGCACAATATTTTCTGCGTCTGCTACAGCAGTCGGCCAGTAGAAACCAGACCAGAAAGCTTTACCAACGATGGTTCTAGCCCCGGCGTGATTACCACAGATTCCTTTGTGTATGTCAGTCAAGAGCTCAACACCCTTTGCGCGACTCACGCACTTTTGGAGAATTTGAGAGGCTCCAGATCGACGATACAACTTGTCTCCGATGATGACGTAGCTTTTGCTGCGCCGCACGATTTGTTCATGGAGCGACTTCAGATCCTTATCTTCTGCGGCCTCTGTGGGCAATATGCCACTGTCGAGGTAGTCTATGATTTGGGTCCTCCAGTCCAACGCTTCGTCGACCATTAATGTGGCTGACTCCGGGGATTCTCCGACTTGTTGCTCCGCGACAGTGCCATCCGGGGTTATCTTGATAGATGGTTTGACAAGATCTTGTATGAAAACTCCGGGTGGGACGCCTTCACGGGTGGACCCCATCTTAGCAAGCTCATCTGCTGCCTTGTTATGGTCGCGCACCACGTGATGGAACTCTAAGCCATAGAATTTCCCTTCCAGCTTTCTGATTTCTTCACAGTAAGCATCCATCTTCTCGTTGGTCCTGGACCAATCCTTGTTTACCTGGTTTATGACCAGGGCAGAGTCCCCGCGTACCATCAGGCGTTTGATGCCCAAAGATACTGCGATGCGGAGGCCGTGCAAGGCTGCTTCGTACTCGGCTGCATTGTTGGATACTGGGAACATGATTTGAAGGACGTATTTTAATTCCTGTCCGCTTGGGGAGATCAGGAGTACGCCTGCGCCGCCTCCTTTGATCTGGAGGGAGCCATCAAAGTACATCTCCCAGTACTCAACTATCTCATCGTCAGCCGAAGCTTGGTTCTCTGTCCAGTCTGCTACGAAGTCGGCCAAAACCTAAGACTTGATAGCAGTACGTGGAACAAAGGTTATGTGGTGAGCGGCCAATTCTATTGAGCACTTGACGATTCGGCCGCTGGCGTCTCGGTTATGGAGAATTTCCCCTAAAGGATTTTCGCTCACAACCGAGATTGGATGGGCCTCAAAGTAATGCTTCAGCTTTCTTGCTGAGATAAGAACTCCGTAGAGTAACTTCTGCACATGGGGATAGCGTACCTTGGATACGGTTAGGACCTCGCTGACGAAGTAGACTGGTCGCTGAACTCCATATGCGTGTCCTTCTTCAGGACGCTCGACCACTAGTATCGTACTAACCACTCGGGGAGTTGCAGAGATGTAGAGGTAGAGCTGTTCTCTTGGTTGAGGTGGGACGAGGATGGGCGGACTCTGCAGGTAATCTTTGAGTTCCTGGAAAGATTGCTTCGCCTCGTCATCCCACACGAACTTATCCTGGTTCTTGAGCAGTTTGAAAAATGGCAATCCGCGAACGCCGAGTCGTGATATGAAACGACCGAGTGCTGCCATGCATCCAGTAAGCTTCTGCACATCCTTCTGACAAATTGGTGGTAGCATCTTGGTGATGGCCATAATCTTCTCACGATTTGCCTCGATGCCGCGGTTGCTGACCATAAAGCCGAGTAATTTACCTGAGGGTACTCCGAAGACACACTTTTCCGGGTTGAGCTTCCACCGGAATTTGCGTAGGCGTTCGAAGACCTTTGTCAGGTTCTCTATCATGTCCTCGGGGTTCATGATCTTGACCACGATGTCGTTGATGTAGGCTTCTACTATGTCTGGAATCAATTGATCCAGACATGCTTGGATTGTCCTCTGATAAGTTGCGCCTGCGTTCTTCAGACCGAAGGCCATTGTGTGGTAACAAAAGGCGCCGAACGGCGTGATGAACGCGGTCTTAATATGGTCTTCCAGTTTTAGGCCTATCTGATGATAGCCTGAGTAGCAATCGAGAAAACAGAGCAGAGCGGAGCCTGCCGTGGAATCAACGACTTGATCGATGCGGGGGGGGGGGGGGGGGAACGAAGGGGTCTTTAGGGCAAGCTTTGTTGAGATCTGTGTAATCGACGCACATTCTCCAATCATTATTATTCTTTTTTCTTACAAGAACTGGGTTAGCTAATCAGTCGGGGTGAAAAACCTCCTGAATAAAACCAGCAGCTAGCAGCTTTGTAATTTCTACCCTAATTGCCTCCTTGCGGTCCTGCGCGAATCGACGAAGCCTCTGCTTGATCGGTTTGGCAGTCGGATTGACCTTCAAGGAGTGCTCGGCAAGTTCCCTTGGGACACCTGGCATATTGGATGGTTTCCACGCGAATATGTCGGCATTTTCCCTTAGGAATTTGACGAGCACTTCTTCCTATTTGGGGTCTAATTCTGCCCCGATGATGGCCGTCTTCTTCGGGTCATCCAGGTCCCGCGAGATCCTCTTCAGCTCCGTCTCCTTGCTCGGCGCGATGGCTTCTCTTGCTGGCCTCTTGGCGGGGATCTCCAGAGAGTCCTTGTCCACCTCCTGTGATGCAGCCAGTACTTGATCCATGCGCTTGGACATGTCCAGGGCAGCTGCCGCATTGAGGGTCTCCTGTTCGCATGTGTAAGCGACTCGGATGTCCCCCAAGATGGTGATTACGCCATTGGGTCCTGGCATCTTGACCTGCAAGTAGACGTAGTGAGGGATCGCCATGAACTTGGCGAGCGTCGGCCTCCCGAGGATGGCGTGATATGCAGTCTCAAAGTTTGCCACCGTGAACTGCATATGCTCGGTCCGGTAGTTGTTCCGGTCTCCGAAGGTAACGGGCAATGTGATGTGCCCGAGTGGTTCTGCCCCCTCTCCCGGTATCAAACCGTAGAATGCAGATTGGGGGGGACGCAGGTCGAGAGTGGTCAGGCCGAGCTCCTTCAATGTGTTAGCAAAGAGGATGTTCAGGCCACTGCCACCGTCGACTAGCACCTTGGTGAGCTGAACGTTGCGGATCGTTGGAGCTACTACCAAGGCGTGGGATCCTGGCTTCGGTATGAAGCTCGGGTGATCCTCCCGGGTGAAGGTGATCGGAACTTCCGACCACTTGAGGTACTCAGGTACCGGTGGCTCCCTCGCGTGCATGACTTGGCGGTGGGTGAGCTTCTGCTGGCGCTTTGTCTCGAATTCCGGTCCGCCATAGATCATGCGGACCACTCGGTCAGCCTCCTGGAAGTCGTCGCCGGGCTCGTCGGTCCGCCTGTCCTCGTGGGGGGAACCATCGTTCCTCTTTCTGTAGGGAGGGCCTCTGTTGCCCCCAGTAAAGGCTTGCTTGAGCCCGTAGCACTCTCGTGCCGAGTGCTTGTGCTTGTGGTATGGACATTGCTCATCGAGCATGCGCTGGAAATCTTTTGGAGTTACCCGGCCTCTGGGCCGGTCCAGGGTGGCGACCATATCTCCCTCGCTCTTCTTCTTGCGAGGGTGACTGTCGCTGCGACGATGGTCGTCGTGTCGGTCTTCGTCTTCGCGGCGGTCGCGCTTGCAGGTCGTCTTGTTCTCTTCTTCCCAGCGATTCTTGAGCTCCCTGAGCTGTTCCTTCTCCGCAATCTCCGCGTCCGCCCACGTGCTAGCGACCCGGAACATGTCATTGACAGTCGCGGGTGGCTTCTGAGTCCACTTGTGAATCAGTCTTCCATCGGAGATGCCGTTCTGGAAGGCTATCATAACCTCCTGATCCGTCACGTTCGTAATGGAGTTGCGCTTCTCCGAGAACCTGCGCACGAAGTCATGCAGGGTCTTGTTCTTGCGCTGTCTTATCTGGCCGAGGAGCCGCTTGCTCCCGGGCCTCTCCCAGGTCCCGAGATAGTTACCGACAAAGAGCGCGGTAAGCTGATCCCAGTTGTCGATGGCGTCCTGCGGGAGTCCTGCCAGCCAGTTGTGGCAGTCCTTGGTGAGCATGATGGGAAGATAATTCGCCATCACGTCCTCGTCGCCGCCGGCCGCTTGTACGGCGGTGTAGTAGATCTGAAGCCATTGAGATGGATCAGACTTCCCGTTGTACTTGTCGATATCCGACAGCTTGAAGCCTCTGGGCCAAGTCACACTCCTCAAGCGTTCGGTGAACGACTGGAATCCGCCGATCCGACCTCTAGGGCGGGAACCACTCGGACCCGAGCCGTCTGTTGTTCTTGGGGGAGTGCTCTCCCTCCTGCGATCCCGATCCCTGGGCGGGGAACGGGTCCTCCGATAGTTCCGAGACCTGGGTGGAGTTCGGTCCCGTCGGTAGGTTCTGCTGCGCGGTGGAGTTCGCTCCCTTGGCGGGGTCGACCGCCTGCGTGGGGGAGCCGCTCGTCCTCGTGGCGAAGTGCGACCGCCGTCGTTGCCGCGCCTTGGGCTACCGGAGGGGTCAGAGTAGTCTGACTCCGTCGAGTAGCCGCTCCTGTTGGAGTTACGATAGGGATTCCCATGATCCCGATCGTACTCTTCGCGCCGTCGGATCTCCTCGCGATGACGCTCCTCGGTGCTGTTGCGGATGACGTCCCTTGCGTCTCGATCTCTGTTGATCGTGGTGCGAAGGTCTTCATCACGATCCGATCCACCGCTGGCCCGGCGTCGAGACGGACCGGGCTCAGAAGCGACCGTGTGTGCTCTGCCCTGCATCTGGTGGACCTGGACGGAGGCGGCCTGCACGAAAGCCCTTACCTTATCCAGGCCTGGAGTGCTGGGTGGTAGCCGACTGATTTCTTCGTTGATGGTGACGAGGTTCTGGACCGGCGTCTCGTAGACGTCGAATCCGTTGTACTCGAACATGCTGTCGCGCATCAGGTTCCAACTGCTTCTCCTGTCGCGCCGATCCCGATGACGACGGTGATCCTCCGAGCGTGGTTCCTGGAGTCGAGCGGTGCCTGATCCTGATGCGGTGGCCCCGTGTGGTCGTGCGGCTCTGCGAGTCGCCCGACTAGCGTTGCGTCCTCGACGTTGGTCCCTGGCTTCAGTCGTCTCTTCGGCTGGGGTGACCTCGTCCTCTGACACAGGGTTAGGTGGCGTTGCTGGTGCCACCATGTAGCAGTATGACCCAGCTCCTTCTTGCGCGAGGTAATCTTCCTCGGACTCGGAGAGGTCGGATGTGGGCATGTAACGCTCCAAACTACTTGGGGTTAGTCCTCCAGGTGATCCTAGCAGTTCCGGCTCCGTAGAGGCGTCGGACGCTGTGTAACCTTCCTGCAGGTCATCTAGGATTGAGGGTCCCTGTGGGTTTGACTCGTAGGAGTCACTCCCAGAGAGGGAATCATCCGCCTGGACGATGTCCTTCATCTTCTGTTTCTGAGTAAGCGCGCAAAAGCCGGGGGTCTGGACGATGATGACCTCAGGGCTCGGGACGCGCGTCGGTTGAGCGTTTACGCTCTGAGACGACTCGACGACGCGACTCTCAAGAGCCGGATCGGAACCGAGTGGTTGTAGATCTGTTCCCGACTGGTTGGGCCTCGCGTTCTGCGATGGACTCAGCGGGGCAGAACCGGCACGATCAGATGCGATCAGACCGGATTGGGCCGTGATGGCCGAAGTCGGCGCCAGAGAGGAAACCTCCGTGGCGATCGTAGCTTCTGCCGCTTGGGTATCCAAGGCGGCGGCGGTGATGTTCCCGAACTGGATCTTGAATCCGTCGACGTCCGGGAGATTGCAGCTGTCCAAGATCTTGACGCGATCCATCAAGCTTACCAGATTGATCTCGGCGATATCCCCTACCTGGCGCGCCACTGTCGGTGATATTATCTCCGGCAGTCTTCCACGGGGTAGCCCACGGAAGTGATTTGTATGCAGGGAAGATCGCAAAGATCGGAAGCAAGATGGTTAGGATGGACAGACACAAGGGTTTATACAGGTTCGGGCCGTCGACTTGACGTAATACCCTACGTCCTGTTTTGGGGTGTTGTATTGCGTGGATTTCGCTATGAGTTGAGATGAGATGTATTGGGTTCTTTTGGAGGGGGTCCCTGCCCGCCTTATATATCGGGGGGCAGGGTTACAAGTTGGTTTGTAGCCGATTCTATCTCTAAGGATCCTTTCCTTTTTACAATAATTCCTATTCCAACTAGAACTCAGCCTTCCCAATCCTTCCTTCGTGCGCCGACTTGTCCCGCACGTCATCAGGTCCAGAACGATGGGCTGGGCCGCCCCCTTTTGGTGGGCTGCCAGGCTTGCTCGTGAGGTACCCGGGTACTATATCCCCCACAAAGGTTTAATAGCCGGAGTTTGCAGTTGGGCGGCATAACTGCTATATGGAGCTAGGGTTTAGCAGCCGGGGTTTTTGGTTGGGCGGCATAACGGCTATACCGGGAGATACCTGGGGTTTGGATTTGGGCAGCGTAACTGTTAGGTGGGGCTAGGATCAGGGTTTCGGTCGGGCATTATAACGGCTAGGCTGGACTGGCCTGGAAACTAGGGAATCGGGCAGCATCCCGGCTAGGGTTGCGAAACGGCGAGCTGCAATGGGGTTTAGCGGCGGGGTCGGGCATTGTGCGGCCAGCCGAACTGGCATCGTCCACAATGCTGGGCGAAATGGCTAAAGCTACGCTGCTGGTTGGACTGTTTCGGCGTACCCGAGAGCAGAGCAGAGCAGCAGTTGGCGCACCTTTTTCCTATGTGTACGTGGGCAGTGTGGTATGACTAAAGCTACACCGCTGGTTGAACTGTTTCCGAGCGTACCCGGGAACAGAGCAGAGCAGCAATTCGTGCACCTTTCTACTGTGTATGTGGGCAGTGCTTCCGCAGTGTACAGAGA
This sequence comes from Urochloa ruziziensis, assembly GCA_015476505.1. Lineage (NCBI taxonomy): Eukaryota > Viridiplantae > Streptophyta > Magnoliopsida > Poales > Poaceae > Urochloa > Urochloa ruziziensis. Next base: position 7,956,818 of record CM027126.1, on the reverse strand, counting down.
GCTATGCTCTCGTGCGTGTGTTATTGCATGCGAGAGCCGAGCTTCTCCTGCACTCTCGGTGAGAGCTCAAGCTCCCAGTCTCACAGCGCACCGGAGAGCTCAACTCTCGCGCGAGGGGCGGCCAGGGACGGAGGGCCTCGCTGCCTTTTATAGGCGAGCGGAGGGAGGGCGCCGGCACTGGCTGCTGGCGCTGGCCGCTGCCTCGCGTCGCTTCTACGCGAAGCAGGTGAGGCCGGGCAGGGCTGTGACGCTGGCGCGTCAGCAGACTGCAGGAGGAGGAGCGAGCGGAGGCGAGCAGCGGGGTGGCAGGGGCGAGCGGCGTCGTGGCGTGTGATGGTTGGTGTCCAGGGTGACGCGGCGCGCGGGGAGAGGCCAGGTGGGGCGAGGTGGCGGAGCAGTGCTAGGAGGCGAGCAGGAGCTCGATTGCGGCAGGAGAGGAGCGGCAGTGTTTGGCATCGGTGACGTTGGCGCTGGCTCCCTGTGTGGCGTTGCAGGGTAGGGCCATGGTGCCGCGTGGCGACAGAGGAGAGCTCCGGCCCGTGTGCAATGGAGCAAAGGGGACGGCGGCGCCCATGGCGGCTTGGTGGCTGGCGTCGTTGGGACGGCGTCGGGCGACTATGGAGAGGGGAAAAAGAAGGTAAAAATGGGAAGAGGAGGGGGGGGGTCCTTGGCGACGAGGTTTGGCGGGGAGAAGGCCACCGGAGCGGCGGCAGCGGCGGCGCACGGCGGTGGCGGCGGCTGGTGGCGGCGGCGGTGCTAGGGTTGGCTGGGGGAGACGACAGGCGCGTGGGCCGGGTGGGCCGCACGGCCTGGCGAGTGGCGGCGTGGGATGCGGCCTGTTGGAGCCGTGTGGGCTGTGCTTGCGGGCTGGCGGCGGAGTGGGCCGGGAGGAGGCGGGAGGCTGGGCCGCAGGCGCGCGGGAGGGCTGGGCCGCGGCCTGCTGGCTGGGTGGAGAGGGAGCGCGGCGCGCGTGGGCCGATCGGCCGGGCCGGAAGGGAGGCGAGTTGGGCCGCGTGGGGACGTGGGCCGGCCGGGGAGGGAAAGAGGTGTAGGCCTGGGTGAGGGGAGGAGTTAGAGGGGGAAAACCAAACTTCGTGGCTGGCTGAGAAGGATGGTTGGGCCAGAAGTGGGGTTTTGGCCCGTCTATGTTTAAAAGAGTTTTCCATTTATTTGATGGGGTTTTCAGATAGAGTTTGAATTCGAATTTCGACCAAATCTTTTCTAGTTTAGTCTAGGGTTTTAGAGACTTGTTTTAGCATTCCAGTTGTGGAACATCCCTTTATTTCCCATAGTTTATTTTCCATATTTATTTCTTTTTAAAACTATAATTACTCTAATGAGTCTAGTATTTATCTAAATAATCTCAAATTAATTTTATTTAATTTGGAGAGTGTTACAGATCTACCCCACTTAAAGAAATCTTGTCCCGAGATTTTAGGGCTAGAAAGAGAGGCTAGGGTTTTCTCCTAGTATTTCCCTAATTCACCGTGTCGATGAGGATTTCCAATATTTATTAAAAGGAATTTCTTCTCCCTTTTAATCTGTAGAAATTCTTCTCTTGGTAATATTCCTGTCGCTTAGGCGTGGGAGTATGATTGTTGACACTTACTTCCTTTACTCCCAGATGTATCCAACTAATTTCTGCCGTACCTGGGGTGACTTGATGAAATACTTTTCCTGAGTTGTTTTAATCCTCAAGTTCTTGAGGTCAAGTACCTTTTCTTTTGTTTGGGTTACTACCCCACTTAAAAGGATTCAACTCAGGATTTCCTTGATTTTAATCCGAGATTTTCCTTCCGAATGGATTTCTCAAATTTCTTTTTGAAATGTAAACCTCGGATTTCCATATCTTCTCAGGGTCTCTGTCCAAACTTCCTATCCAAGTTTCTCTTTACTTGGCCTTACTACCCCTTCAAGTGTCCTATTCTTTATTAACGGAATTGTCTTTATCTGGGTTTCCTTTGCCCGTCTCTGGGAGTGTCAATTCTGACTTGGGGTTTCTCTTTGATTTGAAGCAGGTGTAACTGCTGAGATACCTAATTTTCTGACTATGAACGTCGTCTCTTCTTGGTAACCTTGCTTCATTTGGGGTGGTTAGGCTCGGGGTAGGTTATAGCTGGGGTTACAAGAAATCTGGTAATTATTTCGGGGTTACCTGACGGGGAGAAAGGAATCTAGGGTAAGAAACTTGGGTGACCACTTCTTACCAGAAAATTTGGTATGGTGATTCTTCTGGATTGAGAAGTGTCTCCCTCCAGGATGGCAGTACGGTTAGGGTCGAAGGGTTTGCTAACTACTCTTAGTGGAATTTGGTTTCCAAATTTTGGTGTGGTGATTAAACTGCCAAATCACCCAATTTTTTCCACTAAGATTCCTTCCTTATGTTTCTTCTATTTGGAACGGGCTGTCTTGGATTTTCTGGGGAAGTAGCTAGGGCCGGGTGGTTTAGGATTCTGGGAGGTTAGGCTGGAATGGTTGCTCTAAAGGGAAGCCGGTTTCAACCATTCTTTTGACAGAGTATGCGGGGATGATTCTACTGGGTACTCGAGGATTTGTCTCCTTTCGGAGCTAGGTGACGATCATGGTTAATCTTGAGATAGCTAGGGTTTGTTTGGCCATGACTTTGGGCTACGGTGATTAAGTGAGAACGATTGGACGGTGGCAGTTGCCGAAAATGGTGATGGGACGATTCTTAGGGATGGTTAGGGTGTTCTTGGTTATGGAGGAGAAAGAATGTGACTGAGGAGCCTTTTTCTTAAAGAAACTTGCACGCCTCAGTGATTTATGAAACCCTGTCCTTTCAGGCTTAGAAAAGCTTGCATGCCTCAATGATCTGCCAGGAACCAAGATAATTTCCTGTTAAGGAAAAGTTGTGGGTTCTTGTGGTGGACAAGGTATTTTGGCAGAGTATTGGTTTAGTTATGAGTGTGCTGTGGAAAAGAAGGTGATTGATGGTAGATTTCTTTGAACATTTTGGAAGGGAGGTGGTCGTTGGAAGGTGATGTTGGGGCGGGTTAGACAGGGTTTTCCTTTGGATTCCGGGGAATGAACGGAGTCCGAGATCATGAATGATGGGAGCAGTGGCCTTATGTGGGTTTCCTTTGGATTTTTGGGGAAACAGACTGAGTCAGGGATGATTGATGGTTGACTCGTACAAATTTCTTTTGGTGGCTCGATGGTTTTCTAGGAGATTGTGGGTTGGAAAGGGAAATGCTTATTAGAGAAAGAAATGTAGACATATTGATTTCTTTAGTGATGTTGGTGTGGCGGAAAGTGGGTGGAGGCTTTCTCAGGAAATTGTACGGCGTGGTCTGGTCGGAAAAGATTGTCGACGCGCTTAGTGTGCTGACATTTTCATTGGGTGAGGGAGCTGAGTTTGGCTGGTTCTCGGGAGAAATGAACTTAGATTTCTAAGAAAAGCTTACGAGGAGTTGGTAGGGATGAGTGGCGGTTAAAGGGGCTTGGTTTCATCAAGAATTCGATTATCTTGAGGAATAGGCAGAGGTTTGTTTATTCCTGTGAGAATCTCGTGAAAGTTGACTGGATGAAAATGATATTGAGATTCTCAGGGTACAGGGTTGATGAACAGGATTTTCTAGAGGCCAAGGGGAATCAAAGAGCACGTGGTGCAAGAAAGGACAGGGATTTCGGAGATGTATGGATATAGTCGGTCCTGATTCAAGGAATAATGTTGGCCAATTCCGAAGGTACTTATAGTGAATGAAGTTGGCCTTGGTACGGATAGGGGCAGATGTTTATTTGCCTGGTGGAGGATCCAAGGATTGTAGAACCTAGGGTCAGGGTTTCTAACGGAGATCCTTATATCTTCTTTATTGGTTTCTTCAGCTTTCACGGACTTCTGTTCCAAAATTCTACTCAGGGATTCTGTCTTTGTCACATTCATAGTATAAACTTGGTTTACACTATCTCGGTGATTATTCTGTATTTCCCTGAGATCTGTAGGTCGTGGCTCACGTCAACTGATTCTTCTGCGGTTTTCCAAGTATAATGTCTTAGCGACTTCGGAATCTACCCCACTTAAGAGGATTAGATCCTGTTTTCCGTTTTTGACATGTAGAATTATTTTCCAGAAATTTTCTTCATTTCCGAACCTTGGCTTGAACTGATGACGTTAGAAGGACAGGAGCTATAGATAATCCTTAGGTTTTAAAGGAAAGAGTGGTTCTATCCACGCATTTCTACAATCAACTACCAATCAAATCCATATCTATTACACGGAAAGGGGGGTGAAGGACCGATTAGGCGACCAGAGAGGGGGGGAGTGAATGGGAGCCGATAAAAATTTCTCTCACGAATCCGGCTACTCCCAACTCAACTCCAAAGCCTACCAACCGATCTTGCCAAGATCACGTAGCTACTGTGAGGCTACTGACCCTAGGAACAAGATCAACGCAGCGGAACACGAATCGAACAAATCCAACACGAATCGATCAAAAACCACACGAATCAGCAACTCTCAGCCAGGGGCGGTTGCACCGCCCTTGCCTGCCAGGGGAGGTCACACCGGTATCCGAGGGCGGTCGCACCGGTCTTGCCAGACAGCACGGGAAAAAGGTCAACTCGAGAACGGATCTCCCAAACGGCTTGGAGTTTTGAGACGAAACTTTGGGTAGATGATATAAACCTCAAGGAGAGGCTATGCCCCAAAAATCTCAGCCTCTAACTCCCTAGAACTCCGGGAATTTCAAATCTAGTGAAGAACACACCCTCCACGAGTTCATCCCAAAAACTTCAAATCTAAACCGATTCCCGTCGTTTGGGGGCAAGGGATCACCAGCAAAAGAGGCACAAGGCACTCATACGTGATTCCCCCAAAGAAATCCGAGAGAAAACAGGCTAGAAAGTGAAGAACGAAAATCCCCCAAAAATGGCTCCGAAAATACCTCCAAAAATGGGAAAAAGAAAAAGAGCTCGGGAAATCAAATCATGGCACAAAGATGAGCAGGACAAACTCCATCACATAACCACGAATTCACCTATACAAAACTAAGAAAGATTAGAAGTAGTTCTAGGTGAAGGGGATGAAGGGAAAACTAGTTCAAAGGAAAACCAAAGAGAAAACTAGAAGAGATGACAGCCACCACCCCTAGGGGGTCTATTATATAGTCCAAATGGTGGTGCTCGAAAGACTAAACTACCCCTAAGTGATACATACCCCTCAGGGGCGAATATGACATTTTCCGTGAAGATTTTTCTGGCTGGGACACCTTCCACCGCAAGCCAGCTTCCCTCCGACGCAAGCCTTGCGATCACGCCGCGTGTCCTCCGGATCGAAGCTCCTCGACGCTCACGGGCGACCTGCCCAGGTGGGACCGGTCACACCGCCCCTGGGGGGCGGTTGGACCGCCCCTGGCTGGCAGGCCGGGCCGTCGCTACGTCGAGACCTCGGTCCTTGGTTTTGAGGCCCAAAGCAAGGGAAACCGTCCACCGATGATTTTGTGGCCAAATCACCAAACCTCGCGCGCAAACTTCGGTTGTTAGCCTGCCACCTTGCGCCGGCTTCTCGTCCGCGTACGAGCTTCGGTTGTGAGCCGCTACCTCGCACCGGAACCACGTCCCCTTGCTCGTTCTTGCCAGCATGTGAACCGCACTTGATCCACCGGCCACCGGGTCCTCGAACCAAGCCTACTTGTCTCTCCGCTCCTCGGAGGCCACCATGGCTAAGACCTTTCGCGCCTGTTCTTCACCTGCACCAATGCAATCAAGCCGCATTCTACACCTGCAATACTTGAGCCAAGGGAAACATCAATCCACACCACGTTGTCAATCACTCATCACACCAGGAAGCGACCATCCACCGGTCCTCGGACACACCGGGTCCTCAATCTCCCCCTTGATGAGTGCATTGACAACACACACATAGTAACCATAGATAGAAAGAGAAAATAGAAAAGAAATTGAAAACAAGACTCAAGCAAGTGACTAAAAGCAAAGACAAGCCGAAACAAAGTCACTTCGCAAGAGAAAGCTCCAGAAACGCCGACCCTTCAAGAAGAAGCGAAAGGGCTCAACACCATCGGCAAAAGAGCAAAGCACAAAACACAAGTCACGAATCTCCAAATCACTTTTCAGAACACTCAAGGCACTCCCCCTGCTAAGATGCAACTCCCCCTGAACAAGTGAACTTGTGCGTGCGAAAATGCATCGACAAAAGGACCAATTCCCACAAAACCTCGTGCCACTGCACAGGGCCGGTTGGACCGCCCTTGAGGGCCGGTTGCACCGCCCTTGCTCCATGGCCGGTCACACCGCCCTGCCTAGTGCAAGGCAAAAAATGCAAGTTACAAAAAAATGCTCGCAATGATGTCGTTTCAACTCGAAAACCTTCCATAAGTGCCCAGCAAGGTATTCCAATGCTCAAACTCTCCCCCTTGTTGACAATGCACAAATCAAGGCAAAAATGCAAAAAATTCAACTCTAGGCTTCTCAAATAGGCAATGAGCGATACAAAATTCTACAAGTTAGAGAACAGGCAAACTAGACAGGTCACAGTATCATAAGGGCATTGCCGTCAAGAAAGTGAAGATATATAGCCATTTGACAAAGCCATGATCAATTTGTGCAATTTTTTCAAAAGCTTCACCTCATGAGCAAAGTCCTAAACATGGACCATTTGAGCAAAAATAAACTTCATCTCACCAAGATCATGATAGAACAAGCATTCTTGACAAAAGATCATTATAAACGCCCAAAATCTATCTCATGTCATGTCAAAGCACGGAGCCATGTGTTCACTTCTCATGGGAGACTTCTCCGGCAAACAACATGCAACCGCTTAGCACCCATGTGTGCAAGTGTGTGCAATGGTGAAAGCATAGAGACATGAGCATAAATATATTCAAATAAATCTTTCTCATCTTTCTTCTTTCATGCATAGACATCTCATTTTTCAAGTTTTTCAAATTAAGCATGGTACATGAAATGTCTTTGCGACAAAAAGAAGCTTATGCTCCTCCATGAGATAAACATGGGCTAAACATTTACAATGACAAAGATCTTTGACCCAAATGAAAAGAATATCATCCTAGCATGACCTTAAGCAAAAATAGCCATTTTGGCTCAAATAAGACATGCAAAGGCATTTACTCATGGGTGAAAGATATAAGTTCAGTTTATCATTTTAATTCAAAAAGAGACTATCTCAAAAGAATATATATCAAAACCATCAAGAGCATAGCCATCCATACAATCAATCCCTAGCCAGCCTGCCTAAACTCTAAAATGTAGCAAGTTGTAGCAATCACTGCATATAGGAGAAGCTCATCCTAAGATATGATACAAAAGATGAAATCAAGATACAAAAGCAAGAGAAATGTACATCAAGATACAAAGATGGTACAATAGTATACATATGCTACAAAAGAAGCCTCCAAAACTCAGCTCAGAAAACCGCACACACACCAAGTTCTCCTCGCAAGCGGGTGAAGGTAACTTGGTCAAGTGGCTTAGTGAAAATGTCTGCAAGCTGGTTTTGGGTAGAAACATGGGCAAGCTCAATATCTCCTTTCTCCACATGATCTCTCAGAAAGTGGTACCTCACTTCTATGTGTTTGGTTTTGGAATGAAGCACGGGATTTTTGGCTACGCTTATGGCACTGGTGCTATCACAAAGAAGTGGAACATGGGACATGTCTAAACCAAAATCTCTCAAGGTGTACGTGATCCAAAGCAACTGAGAGCAGCAGCTAGCAGCAGCAACATAGTCGGCCTCTGTGGTGGATTGGGCTACACTAGACTGCTTGCGAGAAGACCATGACACAAGAGACGAACCAAGAAACTGACACTGACCAGAAGTACACTTGCGATCAACACGACCAGCAAAATCCGCATCAGAAAAACCATGAAGTGCAAGAGTGGAATCGGCAGAATACCAAAGACCCAGCTCAGGAGTAAACTTGAGATACCTGAAAATCCTCTTGATGGCCTGACGATGTGAAGTCCTCGGTGAAGCCTGAAAACGAGCGCACAGACACACGCTGAACTGTATGTCCGGCCTCGTCGCCGTCAAGTAGAGGAGGGAGCCGATCATGCTCTGGTACTCCTTCTGGTCCACTGGTTCTCCGTCCTCATCCGCATCCAAAGCTGTAGTCGTACTCATCGGCGTAGTCATCGGCTTGGAGTCGCTCATGTCAAATTTCTTGAGAATATCCTTGGTGTACTTGCTTTGGTGCACGAACGTCCCATCCTTGGTTTGCTTGATCTGCAGCTCGAGGAAGAACTGCAACTCTCCCATCATCGACATCTCAAATTCCCTGCTCATATCATCTGCAAACTTGGCAACAAGATCATGAGAAGAGCCACCAAAAATGATATCATCCACGTAAATCTGAACGATTAAAAGATCATTGCCATTTCTCAGCAAGAAGAGCGTCTTATCAACCTTTCCCATCACAAACCCCTTGCTAAGCAAGAACCCTCTCAACCTGCCATACCACGCTCTGGGTGCTTGCTTTAGGCCATATAAAGCTCGGTGGAGTTTGTACATTCGGTGTGGGTATCTCTCACTCTCAAAACCCGGGGGCTGCCTCACATACACTTCTTCCTCGATCACCCCATTCAAGAAGGCACTCTTCACGTCCATTTGGTACAATTTGAACCCTTTAGCAACTGCAAATGCTAGAAGGATCCGAATTGCCTCCAAACGGGCAACAGGAGCAAATGTCTCCTCATAATCTATCCCCTCCTGCTGCGAAAACCCCTGAGCAACCAACCTCGCTTTGTTTCTCACAATCTCACCACTCTCATCTGAAGGACCGAAACGGCGACCAGAGAGGGGGGGAGTGAATGGGAGCCGATAAAAATTCTTTCTAATCGATCCGGCTATTCTCCCAAAACAACTCCGAAACCTCCGAGAACAATCTTGCCAAGATCACGTAGCCACTGTCAAGCTACTGACCCTAGGAACAAGAAACGAGCAGCGGAACTCGAACCAATCGAAACGAACACCAAAACGACCCGAAACACGGCTCGATCTAACACACCCAGAGGGGGGCGGTTAAACCGCCCGGGCCTAGGTGGCTCGGGAAAAAGTCAAAACAAAAGTGGATCTCCCAAACCGCTTGAGCTCTTGAGGCGAGATTTTGGTCAGATGATCTAGACCTCGAGTGGAGTGTTTTCCGAAAAGATCTCGGCCTCTAACTCAGTACAACTCCCGGAATCACAGATCTCGCGAAGAACACCATGACCTCGAGTTCATCCCGAAAATCTCAAATCCAGAGCGATTCTCGGCGTTTAGGGGCAAAGGATCACCAGCAAAAGAGGCACAAGGCACTCATACGTGAATCCCCCAAAGAAATCCGAGAGAAAACGCCCTAGAACAAGAAGAACGAAAATCCCCCAAAAATAGCTCCGAAAATACCCACGAAAATAGAAAAAGGAAAGGGAGCTCGGGAAATCAAATCATGGCACAAAGATGAGCAGCACAAACTCAATCACATAACCATGAATTCACCTATACAAACTAGGAATGATTCGAAGTAGTTCTAGGTGGAGGGGATGAAGGGAAAACTAGTTCAAAGGAAAACCTAAAGAGATAACTGGAGAGATTGCAGCCACCAGCCCTGAAGGGGCCTATTAGTAGTCCAAGTGGTGGTGCTCTAAAGACTAAACTACCCCTAAGTGATACATACCCCTCAGGGGCAAATTTGACATTTTGATCTCAGATATTTTCCGGCTCGGGCACCTTCCACTGCAAGCTAGCTTCCCTCCGACGCAAGCCTTGCAGTCACGCCGCGTGTCCTCCGGAACGAAGCTCCTCGACGCCGTTCTTGGGCCAGCCCAGGGGGGCGGTTAAACCGGCCCTAGGGGGCGGTTAAACCGCCCCTGTCAGCCCACACGGCCCAGCTGCCCAAGTTCGCCTCGTCGAGTCCTCGGTCCTTGGTTTTGAGGCCCAAACCAAGGGAAACCGTCCACCTATGATTTTGTGGCCAAATCACCAAACCCCGCGCGCAAACTTCGGTTGTTAGCCGCCACCTTGCGCCGGCTTCTCGTCCGCGTACGAGCTTCGGTTGTGAGCCGCTACCTCGCACCGGAACCACGTCCCCTTGCTCGTTCTTGCCAGCATGTGAACCGCACTTGATCCACTGGCCACCGGGTCCCTCGAACCAAGCCTACTTGTCTCTCCGCTCCTCGGAGGCCACCATGGCTAAGACCTTTCGCGCCTGTTCTTCACCTGCACCAATGCAACCAAGCCGCATTCTACACCTGCAATACTTGAGCCAAGGGAAACGTCAATCCACACCATGTTGTCAATCACTCATCACACTGGAAGCGACCATCCACCGGTCCTCGGACACACCGGGTCCTCAATCTCCCCCTTGATGAGTGCATTGACAACACACACATAGTAACCAATTGATATGAAGAAAATGTAAAAGAAATCGAAAATAAGACTCAAGCAAGTGACTAAAAGCAAGATCAAGCCTAGAACAAAGTCACTCTGCAAGAGAAAGCTCCAGAAACGCCGACCCTTCAAGAAGAAGCGAAAGGGCTCAACACCATCGGTAAAAGAGCAAAAACTCAAAACACAAATCACAAACTTCAAATCCTCCAACTCACTTTTCAGGACACTCAAAGCACTCCCCCTGCAAAGATGCGACTCCCCCTGAACAAGTGAACTTGTGCGTGCGAAAATCACTCGAAAATGGCTCAATTCTCCACAAAACTTGTGCTCTCAGCACAGGGGCGGTTAAACCGCCCAGGGGGGCGGTTAAACCGCCCCTGGCAGATGACCAAAGTGAAAAGAGCCAAAATTGCACAAAC
>CM027126.1:7843410-7946008 GCA_015476505.1 Urochloa ruziziensis | reverse complement strand
TGATCCATCGGGACTCCGCTGCTCGCTCTGAGGTCCGTTGGCTATGTCTCGTTAGGCAACCGTCCCGTGTTGGGAGCGCCTTACCTGCGCTCTAGGAGCTCCGCACATTGCGCTTATTGGGTATGCGCTCTGGACGCCATTGATCCCCCCATGGCGTGTTATGTCCGTGGGCGTACGTCAATCTCGATGCCTTAGAGTCATGCGCTGCTAGTTGGACCAAAACGGCTACTGTGCTTGTTAGGGTGTCTAGTGAAAAACCTTGTAGCGTCCCTATGCACTCACACCTCGGAAGTGTGGTAAGTGTGTGGTTGGGTTGAAAGCACTTTGAGCTTTTACGCTAACGGTTGGGGAAAGGGCGAAACCTCTGCAGAGTGTATATCTATTATGATAGTCGTGCTCACGGACACGAGAGGCCTGGATCCTTTTAAAAGTGCATCTAGGCCCCTAGTGGGTTTTGGTGAATTGAGTGAGACTAAGATTAAAGAGCTAATGATCTTGTTGAGTTTATGAGCAGGAATTTATCATAAAATCAATGAATTGGTTATAAAAGATTTATTCCATGTGGTAATGCAAAGAGGCTCATACGACAAGTCATTTGACTAGGCTATGGTCAATAGTGAAAAATTGGCAAGCAATGAGTTAATTCGAATTGAGACATGTATTCATGACAACTATTTAATCTCATATCAAGATGAAGCTTGTTGATGATGACATAGCACTAGAAGGGATTCTCTTACAAAGAAATGAGATATTTATTTAAAGAGAAGAACTAAAATAAAATCAAAGTGCAAGCTAAGGGAAAATGGTCAAGAAAGATGATGGTATGGGACATCATTGATCTACACTTGATACATAGCTTGTATATGAGGCATGGACATTGTGATTCAAATCAAATGGTCAAAATTGACAAATGGACTTCATGAATGATGCAAGCCTACATGAAGCTCTAAGTGATGCTAAGGTGAAGAGTCGGAGTTCGGGATTGTCGGTGATATTATCTCCGGCAGTCTTCCACGGGGTAACCCACGGAAGTGATTTGTAATGTAGGGAAGATCGCAAAGATTGGAAGCAAGATGGTTAGGATGAACAGACACAAGGGTTTATACAGGTTCGGGCCGTCGACTCGACGTAATACCCTACGTCCTGTTTTGGGGTGTTGTATTGCTTGGATCTCGCTATGAATCGAGATGTGGTGAATTGGATCGTGGTGTCGTTAGATGTTTTTGGAGGGGGTCCCTGCCCGCCTTGTATATCGGGGGGCAGGGTTACAAGTCGGTTTGTATCCGATCCTATCTCTAAGAATCCTTTCCTTCTTTACAATAATTCCTATTCCAACTAGGACTTCTCTTTCCAGATCCTTCCTACGTGCGCCGACTTGTCCCGCACGTCTTCAGGTCCAGAACGGTGGGCTGGGCCGCCCCCTTTTGGTGGGCTGCCAGGCTTGCTCGTGAGGTACCCGACTACTATATCCCCCACAGTAGCCCCCGAGCACTTCTTGGCCGATCGTTGGCTGTAATTGTTCCATCTTTTCTTGCATGATTCGAATGCTCCAAGTTGTCTAAGATCTCATCCGAGTGGTTTCGAAGAAGATCCGAGTGGTTTCGAGGAAGATCCGAGTGGTTTCAAGGAAGATCCGAGTGCCTGCTCAGATGTTCCTGAAAACAATTCTTCAATTACAGTCAAAATGAGGGGAAGGAGTGCTCTTTTTCACGACGCGACAGCGAAGTGAATACACTTAGCCCCGGGGCTTTGGGCAATTTTAGTATAAAATTGGCCAAAGGTCTTCAATTTTATCCATCTGTATCTTGATCTTCAATGGTGTGCACCTCCAGGTGCACCCATTGGGTGTAGCCCCCGAGCCTTGAGCAGAATAGAATATTCTGGTCGAGGGTCAAAAATAAATATTATGAATCTCTTTTTAAACTTGATCCATCAATGGTGTGCACCTCCAGGTGCACCCATTGGGTGTAGCCCCCGAGTCTTGTTACGACTCAGCATGATCGTGTCAAGACTCTGAAAGCCATGAATTCCGACTGATTTTTTCAGCCCCCATGCCTCTAGACATGGATTTTAGATAATCTTTTCCTTCAGGGGCTTTTTTATTTCCCCTTTATAAGGATTTTGTCCTCAAGTTTTTGAACTCGGCATGACCTCCAAGTCGTGTCCCACGACTCAGCTTGACCATATGGTAAGCCATCTTCTCACAAAATTTATACTTGTCAGCATTTGACCCAGATTTCTGAGTCAATTTAGCGATAGTATCGCATGCCTTACGTAAAAATCAGTTGCGAGGACGCAATATTAATTGCAAAATCAAGTCTGGCCGTCGACTAATTTTAGCCTCACGACCGAGTGGTTTCTGCCCCTGAACCCTAGCTCAGGAACCCACAAATTTATCATCGTAACAGAACCGAAAGGTCGTGCTATATTTCAGCCCATTTAGGCCCATTATCCCTCAAAGTCCGTTGCGTCCCTAACGGTCGCTTTACGGAAGGCGAGATATCGCGAGATATCGCGACTCCCTACCGCATCTTTGAATTCAAAGCGACGGGACGTGCCTGCGTCGGTTGAGTTCCCGAGACAAGCGCCGCGCCGCGCGCGGGAGGAACGGTTTATTCCTTTATAAGCCATCCCCGCCGCATTCTTCTTCCTTTACTTGCCATTTGCCTTCCCCGACGCTCCAGTTCCCTTTGCGCCAGAGCAAACCCTAGATCTGCTCCCGCAGCTTTCTTCCTCGCTCTTCAGCACCGCTCGTTGCCATGGCGCCCAAGAGGAAGGAAGCCTCGAAGCGGAAGGAGAAGTCGCCGGCAAGAGCCCGGTCGTCCAAGGGCAAGGCCACTGCCGAAGTCGCCGTAGATCGCGCCGCCGAGTGGAGGGAGTCCATCACCACCACCAGGCGCCTCGAGCAGCACGTCGTCGACGGCATCCTCCCTGACCAGCAAACCGCCGAGTGGCGCGCCGCCGCCGGTGAGTCTTTCCCCACCCCAAACTCCTCTGATTTGGTGGTGTTCGAATCTTTCTTTCTTCGTGGCTTTGGCGTGCCCGCGTATTCTTTCCTCCGTGGGCTGCTGCATTACTATGGGATCTGCCTCTGCGCATTGAATCCCAACTCCATCCTTCACATCGCCATTTTCATCAACCTCTGTGAGGCCTATCTTGGGATAGAGCCTCACTTCAATCTTTTCATTCATCTTTTTCTTCTTAAGCCTTATCCCCGAACCGACTGCCCACAAGTAGTCGGGGGCGCCGGACTCCAACTCCGCGAGGGTCGAACTCGGGAGTATTTTGATATCCCTTTCCTTACCTCCAATAAAGGGTGGCAGTCCGAGTGGTTTTACGTAGGAAACCACTCGCCTGCCATCTCTCCAGAAATTGACTCTCGTCCTGTTCCCTCCCAATCCTGGACCGCTCTTCCCAAGGAGAGCGAAATGGACCAGGTTCGGGAGCTCCTGGGTCTTATCTCCCAGTTGAAGGACAATGGGTTGTCTGCCGTCGGTGTGGCAGCCAACTTCGTTCTGCGCCGGGTCCAGCCACTCAAGCAGCGGGCTCACCCGGCGTATGAATATTACGCCGAGGGGGACAACACGCGCGAAGCCCCCGAGCGCGTCGACAAAGTCCAAGCCGCCGCTCGGCTTGGCAAATTCTTCGCACCCGGAACGTCCCTGAGGACCACTGACTGTCCTCCGGCGTTCAACTTGGGAAATCCACGCCCTGAGGTATTTAGTCAATCTGTTGTTGTTTTTATTTCAATTCCACCCATTGGATGTAATCTCAGAACTGAACCCAATTTTTGCAGGGTCGAGTTGCCTTTGTATCCCTCCCTCCTTTGCCTGAGATGCCAAAGGGAGTGGATCAACCTCGTCGACGCAGGGCCGTTGGATCTGAAGAAGCAGTCGGGGAAAGTGAGAGTGATCTGCGCGACTCGGATTTCACTCTGTCATCCTCTCCTTCTCCCGATGTGCAATCTCCGAGTGGTGGGAAGGCTGCTCCTGCTCTGAAGAAGCGGAAGATCTCCACTGGGATCGTGTTCAGGGATGCACCCAGCCGCCGCCAGCTCCTTATATCTGAGTCGTCTGACTCGGAGAAAGATGAAGCTGGCATCGCCGAGTCGTCACTCCACCCGCCAATCACGAGCTCGGAGCAGTCTCCCCTTGCAGTAATGCCTCTGAGTGCTGCAAGTCCGAGGGACCTCCCTTTCCCTACTCGGAAAGGAAAGCGCCTGAGAATGCGCATTTCTACTCTGTAAGTATCCTTATCATCTCTTGATTTCCGTTATACTCTTTTGTTAGTGATCCATATATGCTTTATCCTGTAGCACGCCGTCTGAGGTCCCCTTCTCGAGTCCTCCGCCTCAGTCGGCGGTTGAGACCGAAGCCCCATCAATCCAAACTCCAGAGGTGCCGATCCACTCGGCTGATCTTCTCAGCGATCAGCCTGTGCGTCCGCCATCAGAGTCACAGTGGGAGCCAACCCCGCCACCACCGAGTCCCACACCGGCGTCGCCGACCCCTCCGCCAGTTCCTCAAGGCAGCCCCCAGCATGCTCCTGCGGTTGAACCGACTGCAGCAGTGGAGGAGCCCCAGACTGCGGCGGTCGAGAGTGCTTCTGCGGCGGTCGGCGTTATGAGTGGTGGCGCTCCCCTGACTCCTCTGGAGGAGTTCCTGTCACTCCATCGTCGCATGGGCCACATAGCCAAGGTACTTCCCGAGCTACTTATCTTGTTGATATCAAATACCGAGTGGTATATTGATTCATATTGTCATCTGACTTGTTTTTGCAGAACTTAGCTGCTGATGCCGAGGCCAAAGCCTTGGTTATTCAAGAATTATCTTCTGCAGTTGCTAAGGCCGACTCTTTGGTGGCCCGAGTGGCTGAGCTCGAGGCTGCTGCGGTCGAGCGCCAGGCTGAGTTGGAGGAAGCCCAGCGTACCACCCGTGATTTATGCGGGGAGGTAGAGCAGGCCAAGCTCAACGAGGCCCAGGCCGTGCACGAGCTCAGAGGTATGTTCTTCCTTATTTGTTTGTCTGTCAGACGTGAAAATATTATTCAGATCTAACCTTCTTTAGATTATCGATATTGGACTATGTCCCAATTCGCAGAGCTCACTGCCAAGGTGGCCCGGCTGCAAGGTGAGGCTGAGGCGCTGCGTACTGAGAAGATAGCGCTGGAGGATGCTATCCGAGTGGTAGCGGAGGAGATCGAGCCGGAGGCGTCATCGTCTTCAGCTTCCATCCTCGACCGCGTTCGGGCGCTCCCACGCTACTTCCGGCGGCAGCTCTGCTCCATCAGCCAGGCTAGCTGTGGCCATGTCCTGGCGGTGCTCAAATCGCTGTTCCCGGCGTCAGACCTGGAGCCACTCGGCCGCGGGTATGCTGCCGGCACCTCTGAAGACGACGTGGGCAGACTACTCCATGAAGTCGAGCCCATCGCCAATGTCCTGTCCAAGGATGTTGTTGATGACTCGGATGAAGCGGCCCCGTCTGGTGCTGGTGACCCTGCAATGTAAATAAAGTATTTGTAGTATTTGGTCGAACCAGTATTTGTTTGAACAATGTTTGAATTGTCACTATTGTATATAAGTTTTTATTGGTCTACAACTCCCTTTCTTTCTGCGCTAGCCTTAATTTCTGAGTGGTTGACCTGTTACGGAGTAGATTAGCCTCGTTGGTCTCAGTCTCATGCCGCAGAGTCTTTGTCGTACGTTTAGAGCTTTGACTTGGCGAGTACTTTCCCTCTCGATTTAAGGTTTGTTCCACTCATACTTTATGTGCGTGACGCGAAAGAGGAAATGCGAGTAGTAGAAATAGATGAAAGATGAAATCAACTTTATTGATAACTCATTGCGAACATGTCGAGTCGTAACTGGGGGTGACTACCCTCCAAAATCACTCGGAAAAAATAAATCTAAAAATAAAAAAGATAAATACATAACTGGATTAGGCGTAGAAACGCTGTAAGTGCTCGATGTTCCATGGGTTCATTGATGTTGGCGTTCTATTGTGTCCAGAGTCAATTGATCCATCCGCGCTTGGATTGTCCTCTGGTAGATCGCGCCGGCGTTTTTCAAACCGAAGGCCAAAGGAGCACCGATCGATGCGACGAACAAGGTCTTTATCTGATCGTTAGGCTCTAGGCCTGTCTGGTAATAGCTTGGATAGCTGTCGAGAAAGCAGAGCAGGGCAGAGCCTGCCGTGGAGTCTGACTCTACCCCGATGATGGCCGTCTTCTTTGGGTCGTCCAAGTCCAAAGAGATCCTCTTCAGCTCCGTCTCCTTGCTTGGCGCGATGGCTTCTCTTGCTGGCTTCTTGGTGGGGATCTTTAGAGCGTCCTTGTCCACCTCCTGTGATGCAGCCAGTACTTGTTCCATGCGCTTGGACATGTCCAGGGCGGCCGCCGCGTTGAGAGTTTCCTGCTCGCACGTGTATGCGACTCGGACGTCTCCCAAGACGGTGATTACGCCTTTCGGTCCTGGCATCTTGACCTGCAAGTAGACGTAGTGAGGAATCGCCATGAACTTGGCGAGTGCCGGCCTTCCAAGGATGGCGTGGTATGCAGTTTCAAAGTTCGCCACCGTGAACTGCATGTGCTCGGTCCGGTAATTATTCCGGTCTCCGAAGGTGACGGGCAGCGTGATGTGCCCGAGTGGTTCTGCCCCCTCTCCCGGTATCAAACCGTAGAATGCGGATTGGGGGGGACTCAGGTCGAGAGTGGTCAGGCCGAGCTCCTTCAATGTGTTAGCAAAGAGGATGTTCAGGCCACTGCCACCGTCGACTAGTACCTTAGTGAGCCGAACGTTGCGGATCGTCGGGGCTACCACCAAGGCATGGGATCCGGGCTTCGGTATGAAGTTTGGATGATCTTCCCGGGTGAATGTGATCGGAACTTCCGACCACTTGAGGTACTCAGGTACCGGTGGCTCCCTTGCGTGCATGACCTGGCGATGGGTGAGCTTCTGCTGGCGCTTCGACTCGAACTCTGGTCCGCCATAGATCATGCGGACCACTCGGTCGGCTTCTTGAAAGTCATCGCCGGGCTCGTCGTTTCGCCTGTCGTCTCGCGGGGAACCATCGTTCCTCTTTCTGTATGGAGGGCCTCTGTTGCCCCCGGTGAAGGCTCGCTTGAGCCCGTAGCACTCTCGCGCCGAGTGCTTGTGTTTGTGGTAAGGGCATTGCTCATCGAGCATGCGCTGGAAGTCCTCTGGAGTTACCCGGCCTCTGGACCGGTCCAGGGCGGCGACCATGTCTCCCTCGCTCTTCTTCTTGCGAGGTTGGCTGTCATTGCGTCGATGGTTGTCGTGTCGGTCTTCATCCTCGCGGCGGTCGCGTTTGCGAGTCGTCTTGTTCTCTTCTTCCCAGCGACTTCTGATTTCGCTGAGCTGTTCTCTTTCCGCGATCTCGGCGTCCGCCCACGTGCTAGTGACCCGGAACATGTCATTGACAGTCGCGGGTGGCTTCCGAGTCCACTTATGGATCAGTCTTCCGTCGAAGATGCCGCGCTGGAAAGCTGACATCACCTCCTGATCCGTGACGTCCGTGATGGAGTTGCGCTTTTCTGAGAACCTGCGCACGAAGTCGTGCAGGGTCTCGTTCTTGCGCTGCCTGATCTGACCGAGGAGCCGCTTGCTCCCGGGCCTTTCCCAGGTACCGAGATAGTTACCGATGAAGAGTTCGGTAAGCTGCTCCCAGTTGTCGATGGCGTCCTGCGGGAGTCCTGCCAGCCAGTTGCGGCAGTCCTTGGTGAGCATGATGGGAAGATAGTTTGCCATCACGTCCTCGTCGCCGCCGGCCGCTTGTACGGCGGTGTAGTAGATCTGAAGCCATTGAGATGGGTCAGATTTCCCGTCGTACTTGTCGATATCCGATAGCTTGAAGCCTCTGGGCCACGTCACGCTTCTCAAGCGCTCGGTGAACGACTGGAATCCGCCGATTCGACCTCTAGGGCGGGAATCGCTCGGACCCGATCCGTCAGTTGCTCTTGGGGGTGTGCTGTCCCTCCTGCGATCCCGGTCCCTGGGCGGGGAACGGGTCCTCCGATAGTTCCGACTCCTGGGTGGAGTTCGGTCCTGCCGGTAGGTTCTGCTGCGCGGTGGAGTTCGATCTCTTGGTGGAGTCGGTCGCCTGGGTGGTGGAAGCACTCGTCGTCGACCGCCATTGTTGCCGCGCCTTGGGCTACCGGAGAGGTCAGAGTAGTCTGACTCTGTCGAGTAGCCGCTCCTGTTGGGGTTACGACGGGGATTTCCATGATCCCGATCGTACTCTTCGCGCCGTCGGATTTCCTCACGGTGGCGCTCTTCGGTGCTGTTGGTGATGATGTCCCTCGCATCTCGATCTCTGTTGATCGTGGTACGGAGGTCTTCATCATGACCCGATCCGCCGCCGGCCCGGTGTCGAGACGGACCGGGCTCAGGAGCGTCCGTGGTCGTCCTGCTTTGCATCTGGTGAACCTGGACGGAGGCGGCCTGCACGAGAGCCCTTACCTTTTCCAAGCCCGGAGTGTTAGGTGGCAGCCGATTGATTTCCTCGTTGATAGTAACGAGGTTCTGGACCGGTGTCTCGTAGACATCGTGTCCGTTGAATTCAAACATGCCGTCGCGCATCAAGTTCCGGGCGCTCCTCCGGTCGTGTTGATCCCGTTGGCGACGATGATCTTCAGAGCGAGGCTCCTGGAGTCGAGCAGTGCCAGATCCTGACGCGGCGGCTCCGTGTGGTCGTGCGGCTCTGCGAGTCGCCCGACTGGCATTGCGTCCTCGACGCTGGTTCCTTGCTTCGGTCGTCTCCTCAGCGGGAGTGACCTCATCTTCTGAGACAGGATTGGTCGGCGTTGCTGGCGCCACCATGTAGCAATATGATCCGACTCCCTCTTGCGCGAGGTAGTCTTCCTCGGACTCGGAGAAGTCGGATGTGGGCGTGTAACGCTCCAAACTACTCGGAGTCAATTCTCCGAGTGATCCTAGTAGTTCCGGCTCTGTAGAGGCATCGGACACTGTGTATCCTTCCGGCAGATCGTCCAGGATTGAGGGTCCCAGTATATCTAACCCGTAGGAGTCGCTCCCAGAGAAGTAATCATCCGACTGGACGATATCCTTCATCTTTTGCTTCCGAGCAAGCGCGCAAAAGCCAGGGGTCTGAACAGTAATGACCTCAAGGCTCTGGACGCGTGTTGGTTGAGCGTTTACGCTCTGCGATGATTCGGCGACGCAACTCTCAGGAGTCGGGTCGAAACCGAGTGATTGTAGATCTGTTCCCGACTGGTCTGGCCTCGCGTTCTGCGATGGACTCAGCAGGGTAGATCCGGCACGATCAGATGCGATCGGACCGGATTGGGCCGTGATGACCGAAGTCGGCGCCAGAGAGGAGACCTCCGTGGCGACCGTAGCTCCTGCCGCTTGGGTATCCAAAGCGGCGGTGATGACGTCCCCGAACTGGATCTCGACTTCGTCGACGTCCGGGAGGTTGCAGCTGTCCAAGATCTTGACGCGATCCATCAAGCTTACCAGATTGATCTCGGCGATATCCCCTACCTGGCGCGCCACTGTCGGTGATATTATCTCCGGCAGTCTTCCACGGGGTAACCCACGGAAGTGATTTGTAATGTAGGGAAGATCGCAAAGATTGGAAGCAAGATGGTTAGGATGAACAGACACAAGGGTTTATACAGGTTCGGGCCGTCGACTCGACGTAATACCCTACGTCCTGTTTTGGGGTGTTGTATTGCTTGGATCTCGCTATGAATCGAGATGTGGTGAATTGGATCGTGGTGTCGTTAGATGTTTTTGGAGGGGGTCCCTGCCCGCCTTATATATCGGGGGGCAGGGTTACAAGTCGGTTTGTATCCGATCCTATCTCTAAGAATCCTTTCCTTCTTTACAATAATTCCTATTCCAACTAGGACTTCTCTTTCCAGATCCTTCCTACGTGCGCCGACTTGTCCCGCACGTCTTCAGGTCCAGAACGGTGGGCTGGGCCGCCCCCTTTTGGTGGGCTGCCAGGCTTGCTCGTGAGGTACCCGGGTACTATATCCCCCACAGGGATAGTGTTTCAAGGTACCAAGCAATGTGTGATCAAGTTGCGGCTTGAGTCATGTAGTCTTTGCTAAGGGTGAAGAAACTTTATTTGGATTCAACTTGATGAATCTTGGTCATGAAGAGTTTATTGTAGAGAAGCGTCAATCTTCAAAAAACAAGTGAATTGAACTAGAAGTGGATTTCATTCAAAGACAAAGGTTCAAGTCACTAGCTCAAGGAAAAATGTGCTCAGTTCATAGAACCAAATGAGACGCACTCCTCAGGTTGTGAAAGATCAAGACACGGCATGAATATGCAAATGACAAGCTCAAGTTGTAGAAATATACTCTATCTTTGATTTTGAGTATAGATATGCCGTACTATTAAGAGGGATGCATCACATAGTGTTTTGGTTCAGTCTCAATGCTCAAGTAACCTAAGTAAGTTGAGAGAAACACAAAAACCTCACGTGCACACTTGTGAGTTTCTGAGTGTATATACTCGGCAGTGCTGAGTTTGCCAACTCGGCAGTGCCGAGTACATAGAGTGTGCCAACGGCTAGTTCTGTTCTAAATCTCGGCAGTGCCGAGTTTGTGAAATCGGCAGTGCCGGGTTCACAACGGCTAGTAACGGCTAGTTTTCTTAGAGTGGAGTATTTATACCCCACGACCTCAACTGTTGCTAGCTGCTGCTTCTGAGGGTTCCTGTGTGCTTCCTCCCTGTTCTAAGCTAAGCAAAAGCCAAGTAAGCTCTCCCCAACCTCTCTTTGTGAGATTGCACATTCAAAGTGATATCTTTGTGTTGGGTTGAGAGAGAGAGATAGCTTAAGAGACATCAAGAGCACAGCAAAACCTTGAGCATTTGAGTTGGTCTGAAATCGTGTGATTCACATTTGTTACTCTTGGAGCTTTGCTCCTAGACGGCTAGGTGTTGCTCGGTGAGCACCCGGTTGTGTGGGCTGTCACGGGAAGTTTGTAAAGGTTGGTTTCCACCTCAAGGGAACCATTCTTCTTAGTGAAGGGCCATAGTGTGCTTGAGTGGCACTTTGGCGGGGAGGCTTCGCGGAGCTCCTCAAACGGAGATTAGGAACCACTGATCTTGCCTCGTTGTGGGCATGCAGTGGGTCTGAACTTCGGTAAAATCCTTGTGTCAATTGTGCTTGATTATTGTGTTGTGGATTTGAGGAGCTCTGCATCGAACACTTGTGTTCTTGGAGAGATTGTTGTTTCCTTGTGTGCAGGGACTTTGTGAACCTGCTTAGGAACATCATCTGAGCATCCTCTACAATTGGGGTTTGATCGAAACTTATTTACTCACACTCGTTACATTGTACTCACTCTGCTCTGTGTGTACTCGGCAGTGCCGAGTTGACTAACTCGGCAGTGCCGGTTACATTGACTGCTCAGCCAAGTATATTGATATATACTCGGCAGTGCCAAGTTGATAAACTCGGCGGTGCCAGTTTTGGCAGGCAGTGAATTTTATCCGCTGCATTTTGAGTGAAATTTGTAGGTGCGCCTATTCACCCCCCCCCCCCTCTAGACGACATCACGGTCCTTTCAATTGGTATCAGAGTAAGGCTTCACATCCAAGCTTAACCGCCGTGAAGAAAAGATGTCGATTGAGGTAAACTTTGAGCCACTCGAGCTCGACGGCTCAAACTTTGATTCTTGGTCCTGCAATGTTCACAATACTCTTAGAAACATAGATCCTATGGTTGAACATATTTTAGTTGCTAGCATTCTACCTTCCAAGTTTGATGTTAACAACCGATCGATCAAACATCACTAAAGAGGAGTTAGCTTGCTTGCAACTCAATGTTTGTGTTACTAACTTTTTGAAAAGGTTTGTTTGTAAAGATATATGGAACAC
Organism: Urochloa ruziziensis; assembly: GCA_015476505.1. NCBI lineage: Eukaryota > Viridiplantae > Streptophyta > Magnoliopsida > Poales > Poaceae > Urochloa > Urochloa ruziziensis. The sequence goes on along the minus strand of CM027126.1, from coordinate 7,934,133 downwards.
CATTTCTAGAAAGAAAGAAATCCGAAGAGATGCATATCTTTTTTGGTCTCTCATCAAGGATATATATATAAATTTTGAGAGTGATGATGATGAAGAGCCTGAAGATGTGCTTACACCTGAGAAATGTTCATCTTCATCAACAATCAACCCAAAACTTCAAGTGACATCACTCAATGGTCAAAACTCAGATCTAGTTGCTGCTGAGCCTATGTACTCGGCAGTGCCGGTTTCTGAAACCGACAGTGCCGAGTACAAAGGAAAAGTTGAAGAAGAACAACTGAGTGAAGAATCAACGTCCTCGTGTTGGTCCGATTCTGATAGAGATCTTCATCAGTGCTTTATGGCTATATCTGAGAGTGACTCCGAAAGTGATAGTGATGATGAGGAGCTTGTGACCGAGGTCAACAAGATGTCACTAAAAGCAAGAAGTCTAGTGACTAAAACAATGAAGAGAGTGATGGAATAAGGACAAGACATATTAAGATTAGAAAAGCTTCTTGATGACAAGGAAGCTCAAATCAACTACCTTGTTCCATTTGAAGAAAAGAATAAACTACTCAAGGATCAAGTGGATGAGCTTATCAGCATGAATATAGATTTGAAGATTCAACACATTGAGCTCAAGTGCTCCAATGAAGAGCTCATGGATACACATGCCAAGCTAGAGGTAGCTCATGAGGTTGTGATCACCATGATGAAATCAAGTCAACCAACCACTCACACTTGTTCACAAGATGAGAAGAAAGAAAAGCAATCATGGTTTGAGCAAGTAACAATAGAGGATTGCAATGATGATCTAGTCAAGGAGAATGAAATGCTCAAGCAAGAAGTGGATAGGCTCTTGAAGGACTTGTCCAAGTTAAAAGGCAAGGGCATTGCACGACCTTCTCAAGATAACCGTGAAACCATGGTGAAGAAGCTTGAGAAGGGATCAACAGTGCAAAGCTCATGCAAACCTGCACCCAAGCCCAATAAGAGCAAGCCACAAGCAAAGAAGAAGAATCTAGATCACATCAAATGCTTCAAATGCTCCGAGATGGGGCATTATGCTGTTATGTGCTCAAGAAAGCTAGAAGGCCAGCAAACACTCTTCAAGAGACAGAGAAGCCTATCCAAGAGAAGATGCTTTGGTTGCTGCAAGAAAGGACACAAGATTGCATCATGTCCAAGAAGGTCACACACACTGCATGTACCCGGCAGTGCCGAGTTGTCAAAGTCGGCAGTGCCGAGTACAAAGGGACAACAACCACCCAAAATGAACAAAGACTTCAAGAAAGCTCAAGAGCAATATTTGGAGAGAAAAGCTTCTGAGAAGGTCAAGAACAAGACATCAAGCAGCATCAAGCACAAGGTGTGTTACACATGCCGAGGAAAAGGACATCTTGGTAAAGACTGTCCAAATGGTAACACTCCTAAGCCAAACTTAGTCAACAATGCTAATGATAAACTTAAGGAATCCTCGGGTAGCTCTAAAGCTAGTAGGATGATGAAGTCATCCACTACAAGCACAAGAGTTATTTGGGTTCCCAAATCGTTGTTGACCAACTCTAAAGGACCCAACGGAGTTTGGGTACCAAAATGTGCTTGAAAAGATTTTGCAGGTACTTGGAGAGGCATTGGTAACTTGGCAAGCTTGAAAAGACTTTCACTTCATGATTCACATTTCAAGCTCAATATTGTCGCTCAAATCTTGAATAATGCCAAGTTAAAGTCCAAATGATCTATCATGTTCTCCAATGCATCTTAAGTAACAAGTACCACTCCCTCAGCTACTTAGTACTCTATACTCGAGTTTGCTTAACATAAGTTCAAGTATAGACTCTAATGTAGCTTAGTGTGTCAATTTCAAAATATTACTCACAATATGACACATGTTGCTCCTAACAAGCTCTGTGGTGGAGCTAGAGTTTTATTTTCTACACAGGAGCATTCTCATGCAATAAGCAATCAAGGACGGTCAAGAAAAATCAAAAATTATTCTGCTGGGTAGGCTCATATGTACCCGGCAGTGCCGAGTTGGTAAAACTGGCAGTGTCGAGTACAAAGGCCCAACATTGATCCCGTGCTTCATCAAGCCTCAGAAGATCCGGCACAAGAGCGGATGATCCGGAAAAAATGACCAAAGAGCCTCTGACAGTGTTCTAAGCTAAACATCCGACCATATCTCAGAAGATCCGACAAGAAGTTCCGAGCGGCTCTGTCTGGTGCCCGGAGGATACAACATTGAGTCGGATGATTCGAGTGTACCTGGTCAAGAATCATGCCCATGTACTCGGCAGTGCCGGGTTGACAAAACCGGCAGTGCCGAGTACAAGGCAAATCAGGCAGTGAGCACTTTCTTGACCAAACTCTTATTATTGCATTATGGTTGTGTTTATTTTGACCAAAAAATATGAAATGAGCATCCTCAAGTATCTTAAATGATTGAAAGTGCATTTATCAAGAATTCAATCCTTGATGCACATATTTAGGGGGAGCTAATTTCATATCTTGTGTCATTGGATTTAATCTTGCTTTCAAGTTTCATGATGTGTAGGATAAAATCAAAAATGCTTCATATACTTGAAATAAGCAAGAAACCATCTTGAGCATGCCACTTGACCTCAAGGTCACCAATCCATCAAGAAATGAGTATCTAACGTCAAAATGGGTTGGCTATCCCTCCTAGTGGCAGCTCTCCATGACATGGCTTAAATTCCTTAATTGATCTTAACCGATCTAAAGAATGCACATTGACATATATTCTCATTTATGTGTGCATAATATACTTGTGAGGAATTTAATCCATATTATGAGGCTTAGTGTTTGGTAGCTTGATAATTTGCCCTAAGTGATTTTTAAAGGCTATCAAACATAAAGATAGGGCGTGTACTACTTATGGTTATCTCTAAGCTTCAAAGCCATTCATGGTGTATCAAGAGTGAGATGACAAGAAGTACATTTGCTGCACAAGTACAAGCCCAAATGTGAAATCCTTCAAGGTGTGAAGGGCATGGAGACTCAAGGGCCAAGGTATGTATTGTCATGCTTACTTACATTGATCTTTGCATCTAGGCCCTATACATGCTAGTGTGTGCATGTTTTGCATGAAGCACATCAAGTTTCTAGTGCATCTCTAGATATTTAATTGATACCCTCATCTGTTTGACTTAGTGTCAAGTGAACCCTAAAAGTTTGTAGGGTATGAGCTAAATATTCTAAGATTGATGCTTGACTTGAGTTGCTACATGCTTGAGTGACATAAGGTAGAATTTGCAAAATCCAACTAGTATGCTAAGTCTGTGCTTTTTGGAAAATATTTGGTTCTTGGTCTTTGTGACCATGTCAAGTCACCTATGGTTATTGTTACCTATGTTTGACTGATGGCTAACCACAAAGTGACGAGACTTTCTCAAGTTCATAGGAGCTAGACATATCTTCTCTCAAGGGCTAAACTTTGGAAACTCTATCTTCTCTCAAATCTTTAACAAGGTTCCTATTCTAAAATGGATATCTCAAGTCATGGAACCTATATATGGTCATAAAGTCTATCCATCTCTCACTTCCACAAATTCTCAGTTCATCCCTCTAAATTGCTCTATGTAACCGGCAGTGCCGAGTTTCACAACCCGGCAGTGCCGAGTACATTACATGTGAACTGAAAATTTCCTTCATCTCCAAATCTCCATGTTCCAAGAAGTTTTATGGATATTTAAGTACCTGGAACATATCTTGTGATCAATCTTCTTAGAAATCTATCAAATCATAAAATTCTTCTATTCATGTCACGGACCCTATATACCCGGCAGTGCCGAGTTGCAAATCTCGGCAGTGCCGAGTACACAGGGGGCTCTAACAGTTATTTCTCTATTCAACCCGTGACTTACCCCTTCATCCACCCATTCTCTCTCCCATATCCATCCCGTCACCCCTCTGCTCCTGAGGAGCGATTTCTTTGCGATTTGGACGTTTGGCCGTGGGATTCAAGGATTGAAGTGTGATTCTTGGTGGTTTCTACTCAGCACTACCGGATCCACATCCGGTTTTGCATTCCCCTCACTTTCCACCATGAGTCAAGGTATATTTCGGCCATTCTTGCCCGATCTACTTTTCTAGAGTTGCTTTCCTGATTTCCTTTGGTAGAACATCTCCTGCAACTCTCTAGAGGATATTCCCTGCATAGGATCCAAGTTTCCATGGTTAGTTTTGAGGGAACACAATTTAGTATCTCCTGTGTATACCTGGCAGTGCCGAGTTGCAAAACCCGGAAGTGCCGAGTACACACAGAAAATCCCCATTTTGTGTTTCTCGCAAAATTAATCATGCTTTTGCTGTAGGAATAACCATACTAGGATTTTACCATGTACCAGACCCATCTAGAAAACCTACATCTCCTGATTAAATTTGTTGTGTACTGCCTATGTGTATTCGGCAGTGCCGAGTTGACAAACTCGGCAGTGCCTGTTACACACAGACAATACCCAACTCATTTCAATCATTTCAATATCTCTAGATGATTGAGCTCAATTCTTTCATACTCTAAGTCTATGGTATGCTTCTGTGATCTCAGATCCTCCAAGACATCCTTTCAGAGTGTTTGAGAGAAGAGGCAAACAAGTGGAAGAAAACGTCAGACCTAGAAGGTCATCAAGAAGACAACTCCCTAGAGGTACTCTATATATCAGTGAGCCAACTCCAGAGCAGCAGGGAGATAACAGTGATGACAACAATACCTCCAGTAATGATGGGGGGAGAGTGATGAAATTTATCAAGAATCTCCCCGAGGGCAAAAGAGGAGTGGTCGGTTCATGAGAGGTAGCAGCAGCAGTGGTGGAGTGGGTGTTAGTGGAGGAAATGGCAGTGGATATGGGCAGCAAGGTGGAAGTGATGAAAATGAAGAAGTTCATGGTGTTGGGCAGCCTACGTTTGTGCCAGGGATAGTCTTGAGAGAGCCTAGAGTGCCACATGATTATATCAAGACAAATTACATGGCTCATGGAATGACAGTCAAGGCTAGAAATGAAAGAGAGAAAATCCTTTTAATGATAAGAGAAGTGGAAGAGGTGTGGAATATCGATTTCATACAAAGTTTCATCAGGATTTCTACACAAGTGCCATATTTAAGAAGAAGACTAAGGTAGCCCACTCACAGTACGTTGAGTGGAAGGCATATGAGGAGATGCATGATCCTATATTTGATGAGATCATTTCTGAGTGTCAGAAAAAGCATGTGTATAGAATGATGGGTTTCAAATATGATTGGAACACTGAGATAATAGCCCAATTCTATGCCACATGCTATTGGGATGACTTTGAGGATGAGCCAGATAAAAGATGGGTTCATTGGATGACTGAGGGAAATTGGTATAAAATCACCTATCTAGAATTTGCAGCCCTGTTCAGATTTGAGAAAAGTGACTATGATCGCAGAAAAATTCACATTGGTGCTCACTGTTGGCGGTCGATATCTATGACTTTTACCGCCAACATTTCTCCGGATTTCATGCTCATATAGTGATAATCATGCTAATATCATTTATACTAATGAGTTCCACAAGTTTTGTGCAATTTGTGAGCGAAGGAACAAACAGGAAAAACAGGAAGCCAAACTGGCATAGGGCCAGGCCGACCGGCCTAGCCTAGGCCGACCGGCCCCCTTCTGCCTCTCCTGGCCATGGTTTTGATCCACAAGCTATCTAACACACCAAGGATGATCATGAGCCGTGAGTTTGATATCGGTTTGATCTGAGGACCCGAAAGGCCTAGCCATGGATTGGAGGGTCCACCTACCTTGGATTCTCGGACAACCTCAACTCAACGCAACCAAAACCGCCTCAAGGGACAACATGCAACCGTTGATGAGCGAGTCGGTGCAACGGAGGGCCGAGAGGGGCCAGGGCCAGGACGAACGGCCTCCCCTAGGCCGGCCGGCCTCCAACTGTCGTAACCGTCGCCAAACCAGCAACTACCGACCTCAGGACATCATCAGGAGCGTCCACAAGAAAGATTGCGCCAGATGGCAGAAATTACAGGCCGAACGGCCTCCTTCAGGCCGGCCAGCCTGGAAGCGTGGCCTCTACGCTTGATCTTTCGCGTGGATGCTAAGCAGGAGGTGTGCGTCACTCCTACGCAGGCCTTCGCCCTTGGAGGGCTATAAAAGGCACCCTTCACCCCCACACAAGACACACCATCCATTGGAGAGAAGAGAAGGCTCAAGATGTAGTCCACTATTATCTTAGAGTAGAGTAGAGTAGAGAGAGAGTGGGTGAGTTGCTCGGGTGACAGCCGAGCTTTGTAGAGAGAGTCCGGGATTTCTTCCTCGGTCTCGTCTCAACATTTCCGCCCCCGAGGAATAAAGCTTCAGAGATATCTTCAGTAAGTTCCTCGGTCTCTTGCCTTAGTACCTCGCTAGTTTACTCTTTACTTTCAGCAATTTATCTTGGCTATCTATGATCTGCGGGTACCTGAGTCTGCGCGAGTGACAGCGACTCTTGTTTGGGGTTTCCTCTATAGCCCTTCGCGTTGGGTGGAGGTCAGTGGCTGAAAGCTTAGGCGTGGTGCCTGTGCTGGCTAGTCACCTCAGGTTGTGTTGCACCCCACGGAACTGCAGTGGTAGGCGGCAGGTGCTGACAGCCCTGTCCGTCCTTTGTACTCCACCACGTTCGGGTGTACTCATAACAGTAGTGCTGAGCCCGGAAGAACCCTTCTCTCACCCCGTTCTGAGTTCTTCCCGTTCTAGCCGTCGAAGCAGATCATGTTAGGTTAAGATAGGTTGTCTGGGGTAACGAGTGACTAACTAAGGTTAAGCTCTCTACACCCTTTACCCTTTTCTCCCCTGGTGGGTCCGGTTAAGAAAGTTCTAGGCTGGTCGCGTCTACCGTTCCTTGGATTTGACATCCAGGTTTTTACTCCCCTGGTGAAAGGCTACATCGGACTCCGTGCGCTTGCGGATTTAGTTAGGCTAAGGAGTGCCAACAAGCTTTTCTGGCGTCGTTGCCGGGGAACGGTAGCAACACTAGTGTAGGATTTTTTTTAGCCGTACACTTTATCCCCATAACCATCTACCACATGGAGTTTTCTCCTAGTTATCAGGCGGTTCCATTTCGCGAGTGTTTGGAATTGCCACCATCCTTCCACCCTGTTATCTGATGGCTTCGAGATCCGCCCCAATCTCGTTGCCATTGTTTGTTCACACTCCTTGCAATAGATGAGGAGAAGTTCTTTCCTAACATTCCCGGGATGAACCAAGACGGAACTCTTCCTGTTTTTCTCTGACGGGGGAAGCAAAGTTTTGGTACAATCGGAGTGCAAGAGGAGTTGGAGGAGATTGGATCAAAGTGAACGTTGAAGTTTGTCTGTTTGTCTATCCCATCCCCAAAGCTCAGAGATGAGCTACTTGGAGCAACCTGGGAGAAGTTTGGTATGGTGCTCATACAACGAACGTTGGTAGATTGAGACATAGTGCTCATCCTTAGGATCAGTTTTCTGACCCTCCCACCGACTTTCCCATGAACCAAACAGCAAATCCTCACTCTTTCATTAGATCCACCGCCTTCGACCACACGACGTGAGCGAACAAAAACCCCCAGACCAAGAGAATTCCCTTAAGGATCTGCCACGTTAGGTGTGCACGCTCAAGGTCTGAGTAATTCATTCCGAAAGTCACGACCGTAGACCAAGGGTCTATCTGCGGTTACGAGCAAGGAATGACGGAGGAAGCAGAAGCTAGTCGACTCTAGCTTTAATGCCCTCCACCTATTGAGGGGACTGACACACAAGAAGTTGTCGATGATTTTTCATAAGCACCTGAAAGGGATCAACGGCCAGATGTTGGAAAACAAAGGAATTATCCAAGTTGTGCCTGAGGGGCGCAATAGAGTGATCCTGGATTTCCACATCTTCGATATCCTCAAAGGTGACAAAATCTTCTTGTTCGATCAGCCAATAGAGCATCTTGTCAACTTAATCACGATCGAGCTATAGCTCAGAGTTGACAAAGAAAACATCCTGATCAACCTTGCATGATCAGTGAGTTCAGCCTTGCACGATCATTATCGCAAAGGGCTAGACAGACCCCGTGAAGAACCAATGAGCATATTTTTCAGATGCTCACCCAATCCCAGGGGCAGAACCGGGCAGTCAAGCTTGACATGGTGGAGAACCACAGCCTCCTCCACTAGAGTTGTTGATTGCTGCCACTTGGATTGAGACATGTCTCTCTTCCACTTGGAATAGAGATATTTACCTCTTCACGACAATTGCAGCACGCCAGTCATCATCAGTGAAAACTGACAGAGAATGAGGCTCGGCAGGCTGCAACAGTCTTAGAGAAGTATCAGTCCATTTTTAGGTATTCTCTATAGACTAGACGGGGATCAACCCCAACACCCATCGTATCGCTTGAACCGGACAAACAGCCTTTTGGCTGAATGATGCGATGAGGGAGGTAGGCACACCTGCATGTGGGTATTATTTACCCCATGTAAGCACCCACTTTAAGTGGTGAGGCACTAGTCAATTTTCATCTACCTCCACCTGTCTTTATTGTTTGGTCTATGCAATGCACCAACAGAGGTGTATGATATCAGCCTTCTCTCCCATTATCAAGGACATCCTTTGTCCTTGTCGAGAACATCATGGAGGAATTCCTTGATGATGTCTCAGTCCATGGACAACCTTTGGTTTATGCCTCGCGGATATGGATAGAGTTCGTGAGAATTCCCAAAGGCTCCACCTTGTCCCAAATTGGGAGAAGTGTCAGCTGAGAAGGCCCCCCATCATACAACCTCCTGATTGGATTCTTCTATCAAGATCATGTGCAATGCTAGTAACCATACAATCGGGACAGAGCTGGATCAATGCAAGAAATCATCATTATCAAAAGCATTGACCAGAGTTCGACAAACAACGGAGAAGAAACTGTCTGTAGTGGTATTCACCCATGACAAGTTCAGACCCTACTTGGTCGATGTCAAAGTGTTAGCACACAGACCATGCTACACCAAGATATCACCTGACCAAGAAGGACAACAAGCCACAACTCATCCGTTGGATTCTTGCTCCTTCATGAATTTGCTTCACGACTCAAAAAAAAAAGAAGAGAGCAAATAAATACGTGGCATATCATCTCCCAAGGATACAAGTTCAATCATATGAGATGATACTCTCTCAAGGGTAGCTTTACAAACTTGGATTAACACCCTTAGAGAGAAGGAATGCATTCACCTTATCAGATTTAACCAATGGGATGCATATCATACTGGTTTACTCCACCGCTGCAACCCATATGTGAGACCCGCAAGATTCTTAAGTGTCGGTTCCACTTCTCACAGAGAATGAGCTACGGAAGTTTTTGTTTCCTTCCGTATAAACCTCGTGCTAAGGTTCGACAGACTGATCACCTGACCAACCAAGCACACACACGCTAAGAGTCATTGTGGTGCCCACGATGCTCATTGAGTCAAAGGACTGACGAGCATCTTGGTGATCATGGACTAAACGTCCATAGTAGTTGAAGCACTTCATGTTGTGGATAAGGAGATGGAGACTCTCACTCCAGCCTTAGAAGTGCAATAGCGGGTTGGAAGTAAATCACCGGGTCGCAAATCCGTACCATCTTCAGATAGTCAATCAGAAACATCAACAGAATATCATGAACAATCTGACATGGAGAAGAGATGGAAGGGCAATCACCCGAGACACTTTGTGCACACAGAACATCATTCCCATTAGGAGAACAAAAAGGTGAAACAGAGACCCCCAATCAGCCAGAGTCCAAATGATGAAATCAAATGGCTGTATTGGAGGATGGAGAAGGAAGGTTTTCCTTTATGCTTCTCCTCGAGGACAATGACAGGGATGTTTTCAGTTGAAAATATTCCTCGAGCCCGATATCTCGGAACTCGAAGTGATGGACTACTATGAGTATCCGAGTTGCAACCATAGTCCATGGTCATGGCCGGACCTAAAATGTGCCATTATCTTAGTATAGGTTTGGGTGCTGCAATTTCCCTTTTCATTTTGTTTTCCCGATATTTATTTTCCAACAGCACCCCCATATTTCCCTTTTGAATAAAATGTTGCTTTGTTCCTGCCATGCTTTTGGTGGTTGGTGCAGACTTGTGTGCCAACCACACCCCTGCTCTAACTCTACACTAAGTGCGCAGAAAACAGGACGAGCAACACATCAACGAGCAGTCTTCACCCGTGCCCAAATAACCACATGGCAGCCATCTGCTGAGATTCAACTATGCACGGAGGTTTGAAACCCTTTCTCCATTTCCTTTCTTGGTTTTAATTCAAATGCGAGCATGAGTTCACGACAATTAAAATTTGAATGAAACACCTAGAAAGAGATGAAAATCCTACATGTTTATCAAAGGTGCAAAATCTTTATTTCTTTGCAAGTACCTATGTGCCTTTGGAACTTTACGATAGGATCACTTGATCTTTCGCTTATTGACTCTTACGATATAATGACATGAGAGGCTTGTTCTTTTCTAATTCAAAGTCTTGGAGAATTTCATTTTGAAAATGAAAAAAAATAAAACAAAAAAAATGAGGCAACTCTCATTCATGCTCAACTTTGCCAAGTCTCATCCAGAGCCATATCATGCATGACACAGTTTTGAAACTCCACATAGCTATCTTTACATTTTGAGCTTGATCAAACATCGTGCCTTCTGAGACATGCATGTTCTTCCTTGCACTTTGGTCATTCATGTACACGTTTCATCAAATAAAGTCCATCATAGAATAGAAGTCCACCAAAAGTGGTTCTCAAGCAGCTCTTCATCCCCCTGAAAAAAAAGAAAAGAAAAAAAAAGATGAGTGGGAGGTCCTACTCGAGTAAAAAAAAGAGAAGAAGGGGAAAGGTGGAAGAAGCTAGAATCAAATACCACTCAAGGACATTCATCATCCATCCACATTCACTTGCACTTGACCAAAGTTCATGGTTGACATGATCTCTCGGAGACAAGTTATTTGATCTCGCAACATAGATGGAAGAGATAAGCATTTCTATCGATCCCTACCTTGAGCCCCACATATAACCTTGTAGAGGTAGGTGAGGCTACTTGAAAAGCCTTAGTGAGGATCAAACACTTTGAGCGACTGAGTGGCTTGAGAGAATGAGAGTATGCCTCCATATTTTTGAAAAAAAAAATCTCCAAGTACTGAGAAGGAGGAATCAGGCTCTCCATTGATTTATTTTGAGGTTCAATAGGTGAAAGTGAAGGTGCTAGCCACCTGGAATCCAAGGTATGAGGGAAAGCTTTGAAATAATTCTTATGCATACTCTTGATTTCATGACCCTAGGCTTTGCTTGATCCTCTGGATCTAAATCAACCCTTTGCTCGGGACGAGCAAAGTCTAGGTGTGGGGGCGTGTTGGCGGTCGATATCTATGACTTTTACCGCCAACATTTCTCCGGATTTCATGCTCATATAGTGATAATCATGCTAATATCATTTATACTAATGAGTTCCACAAGTTTTGTGCAATTTGTGAGCGAAGGAACAAACAGGAAAAACAGGAGGCCAAACTGGCATAGGGCCAGGCCGGCCGGCCTAGCCTAGGCCGACCGGCCCCCTTCTGCCTCTTCTGGCCATGGTTTTGATCCACAAGCTATCTAACACACCAAGGACGATCATGAGTCGTGAGTTTGATGTCGGTTTGATCCGAGGACCCGAAAGGCCTAGTCATGGATTGGAGGGTCCACCTACCTTGGATTCTCGGACAACCTCAACTCAACGCAACCAAAACCGCCTCAAGGGACAACATGCAACCGTTGATGAGCGAGTCGGTGCAACGGAGGGCCGAGAGGGGCCAGGGCCAGGCCGAACGGCCTCCCCTAGGCCGGCCGGCCTCCAACTGTCGTAACCGTCGCCAAACCAGCAACTACCGACCTCAGGACATCATCAGGAGCGTCCACAAGAAAGATTGCGCCAGATGGCAGAAATTACAGGCCGAACGGCCTCCTTCAGGCCGGCCAGCCTGGAAGCGTGGCCTCTACGCTTGATCTTTCGTGTGGATGCTAAGCAGGAGGTGTGCGTCACTCCTACACACGCCTTCGCCCTTAGAGGGCTATAAAAGTCACCCTTCACCCCCACACAAGACACACCATCCATTGGAGAGAAGAGAAGGCTCAAGATGTAGTCCACTATTATCTTAGAGTAGAGTAGAGTAGAGAGAGAGTGGGTGAGTTGCTCGGGTGACAGCCGAGCTTTGTAGAGAGAGTCCGGGATTTCTTCCTCGGTCTCGTCTCAACATTTCCGCCCCCGAGGAATAAAGCTTCAGAGATATCTTCAGTAAGTTCCTCGGTCTCTTGCCTTAGTACCTCGCTAGTTTACTCTTTACTTTCAGCAATTTATCTTGGCTATCTATGATATGCGGGTACCTGAGTCTGCGCGAGTGACAGCGACTCTTGTTTGGGGTTTCCTCTATAGCCCTTCGCGTTGGGTGGAGGTCAGTGGCTGAAAGCTTAGGCGTGGTGCCTGTGCTGGCTAGTCACCTCAGGTTGTGTTGCACCCCACGGAACTGCAGTGGTAGGCGGCAGGTGGTGACAGCCCTGTCCGTCCTTTGTACTCCACCACGTTCGGGTGTACTCATAACAGTAGTGCTGAGCCCGGAAGAACCCCTCTCTCACCCCGTTCTGAGTTCTTCCCGTTCTAGCCGTCGAAGCAGATCATGTTAGGTTAAGATAGGTTGTCTGGGGTAACGAGTGACTAACTAAGGTTAAGCTCTCTACACCCTTTACCCTTTTCTCCCCTGGTGGGTCCGGTTAAGAAAGTTCTAGGCTGGTCGCATCTACCGTTCCTTGGATTTGACATCCAGGTTTTTACTCCCCTGGTGAAAGGCTACATCGGACTCCGTGCGCTTGCGGATTTAGTTAGGCTAAGGAGTGCCAACACTCACCTTCCTAAAGAAGACATGAAGGACATGTACATGCCTGGACATGAACACTATGTTGGCAAGATTAAAGGACTGATCCCCTTCTATGGCTATCTCAACAAATTCTTCAGAAAAACTCTAGCCCCTAGGGAGGGTGACCATGGCAACATTTCAGCTTTTTTGAAAAATTTATTACATGCCATGACACCTAGTGAAGAAGAATTCAGTGTCTTTGACTACATTTGGGAGGAAATCAAGGATATATCCAAGTCACCACAAAAGAGTTGTGGTTATAGTCCATATCTGATGTTCATGATAGATAACAAGACCAAGATCAAGTTTGAGTGTGATTATGTGCACACACCCTTGGGCATTGAGATGGATTATCGTCCAGGTGTGACTCTCAGTGAGGTGATACAGATGAGGCAGAATGTGGCAGGCCTAGGTGATGTTGGGGCTGCCCAAGGGGCTCCTAGTGCTCCACCAGGTCCTTCACGATCTCGCTCTAGGCGTGGTGGCACTAGAGAGCAGGATGTGCAGAAGCCTCAGTCCCCAATGAGAAAAATATTCAACTTATTTGTGGGGCTATGCAAGAATCAAAGGGACATCCAAGTTGAGCAAAGGGCACAAAGAATTAGAGACAAGAAGCAAATGGATGAGCTGAAATTAATTCACAATGCCTTGCACATTGATCCCCCTCGCTCTCCTATCTCTTCCCCTAGTCCTGAGCCAGAAATTCCATCTGTGGATGACATGGTAGAAAATTTTGCTGAGGCACCTTATTATGATCAGTTTGGGCACATCTACTATCCTAACTATATATATGAGCCTCATTCAGCTGCACCCCCTCCACCTCCGACCCAGCAGCAGCAGCACCCATACACTTCTCAGCAGCCTCCTAGCGCTGCGGATTGGCTCTTTGGAACTCATCTTGGTGATCCAGGCCAAGGATCGAGTGGCCTTGGAGAACGGCGTGATAATGATGATGAAGATCAGCAGTAGAAGCTTACAGATATACTCCCATACGACCCTTATTGGTGATAGATGACAAAGGGGGAGAGAAAGATCAAGTTAAAGCTTCATTTCTGTTTTTCAGAGTCCCTGTCCCTGTATACTTGGCAGTGCCGAGTATCCAAACCCGGCAGTGCCGGTTTGGGTGTGGTATGCCACACACAGTTGTAATAAATCTCATTTTAGCTCATTTGGATTTGAGAAAAATTGTAATGTGTGCTATTTGTGAGCATCTAAAAGCTTCATTGATATATATTTTGTAAGCTTTAATCAAGGTTGTTATCAATCACCAAAAAGGGGGAGATTGAAAGTGCATCTAGGCCCCTAGTGGGTTTTGGTGAATTGAGTGAAACTAAGATTAAAGAGCTAATGATCTTGTTGAGTTTATGAGCAGGAATTTATCATAAAATCAATGAATTGGTTACAAAAGATTTATTCCATGTGGTAATGCAAAGAGGCTCATACGACAAGTCATTTGACTAGGCTATGGTCAATAGTGAAAAATTGGCAAGCAATGAGTTAATTCGAATTGAGACATGTATTCATGACAACTATTTAATCTCATATCAAGATGAAGCTTGTTGATGATGACATAGCACTAGAAGGGATTCTCTTACAAAGAAATGAGATATTTATTTAAAGAGAAGAACTAAAATAAAATCAAAGTGCAAGCTAAGGGAAAATGGTCAAGAAAGATGATGGTATGGGACATCATTGATCTACACTTGATACATAGCTTGTATATGAGGCATGGACATTGTGATTCAAATCAAATGGTCAAAATTGATAAATGGACTTCATGAATGATGCAAGCCTACATGAAGCTCTAAGTGATGCTAAGGTGAAGAGTCGGAGTTCGGGATAGTGTTTCAAGGTACCAAGCAATGTGTGATCAAGTTGCGGCTTGAGTCATGCAGTCTTTGCTAAGGGTGAAGAAACTTTCTTTGGATTCAACTTGATGAATCTTGGTCATGAAGAGTTTATTGTAGAGAAGCGTCAATCTTCAAGAAACAAGTGAATTGAACTAGAAGTGGATTTCATTCAAAGACAAAGGTTCAAGTCACTAGCTCAAGGAAAAATGTGCTCAGTTCATAGAACCAAATGAAACGCACTCCTCAGGTTGTGAAAGATCAAGACACGGCATGAATATGCAAATGAGAGGCTCAAGTTGTAGAAATATACTCTATCTTTGATCTTGAGTATAGATATGCTGTACTATTAAGAGGGATGCCTCACATAGTGTTTTGGTTCAGTCTCAATGCTCAAGTAACCTAAGTAAGTTGAGAGAAACACAAAAACCTCACGTGCACACTTGTGAGTTTCTGAGTGTATATACTCGGCAGTGCTGAGTTTGCCAACTCGGCAGTGCCGAGTACATAGAGTGTGCCTACGGCTAGTTCTGTTCTAAATCTCGGCACTGCCGAGTTTGTGAAATCGGCAGTGACGGGTTCACAACGGCTAGTAACGGCTAGTTTTCTTGGACTGGAGTATTTATACCCCATGACCTCAACTGTTGCTAGCTGCTGCTTCTGAGGGTTCCTGTGTGCTTCCTTCCTGTTCTAAGCTAAGCAAAAGCCAAGTAAGCTCTCCCCAACCTCTCTTTGTGAGATTGCACATTCAAAGTGATATCTTTGTGTTGGGTTGATAGAGAGATAGCTTGAGAGACATCAAGAGTACAGCAAAACCTTGAGCATTTGAGTTGGTCTGAAATCGTGTGATTCGCATTTGTTACTCTTGGAGCTTTGCTCCTAGACGGCTAGGTGTTGCTCGGTGAGCACCCGGTTGTGTGGGCTGTCACGGGAAGTTTGTAAAGGTCGGTTTCCACCTCAAGGGAACCATTCTTCTTAGTGAAGGGCCATAGTGTGCTTGAGTGGCACTTTGGCGAGGAGGCTTCGCGGAGCTCCTCAAACGGAGATTAGGAACCACTGATCTTGCCTTGTTGTGGGCATGCAGTGGGTCTGAACTTCGGTAAAATCCTTGTGTCAATTGTGCTTGATTATTGTGTTGTGGATTTGAGGAGCTCTCCATCGAACAGTTGTGTTCTTGGAGAGATTGTTGTTTCCTTGTGTACAGGGACTGTGTGAACCTGCTCAGGAACATCATCTGAGCATCCTCTACAATTGGGGTTTGATCGAAACTTATTTACTCGCACTCGTTACATTGTACTCACTCTGCTCTGTGTGTACTCGGCAGTGCCGAGTTGACTAACTCGGCAGTGCCGGTTACATTGACTGCTCAGCCAAGTATATTGATATATACTCGGCAGTGCCGAGTTGATAAACTCGGCAGTGCCGGTTTTGGCAGGCAGTGAATTTTATCCGCTACATTTTGAGTGAAATTTGTAGGTGCGCCTATTCACCCCCCTCTAGGCGACATCACGGTCCTTTCACCTTTTTTATTAGAAGATGAAGTTGATGATGCTATATTGTTCTAATGGTACATACATCTTATCTAATGGGGTTTACAACCGGGAGTTTCTCACACTTGTAGTAATTTGGAGAATGCTAAAACGAACCAATTAAAAGTGTTAAATGCAGTTCAGCCGTGTCAAGCCTTTCTTAAGTCTTCATGCATTCCTGTTATACTTGCTAAGTAAGATGGATTACTTACACTTGCAATCAATCAACAAAATCCTAGATGGGTAATCAGATGGAGCATCATTTGAGGCAGTGACTGAAGATTTATCAGAAGACCTTCTGTACGTCTAAGCTGTGGTCAACCAGTCGGTGTCCCTGTGGACTTGAGGCTCTACCAGATGATAGTTAATAAATTAGTGTTCCGCTGTGTTAAGGCATGTGTCCTTTGTAAACTCTGATGTAAATTGTTTTATTCGAGCATTGTGTTCTCTGTAATACCATATTAGTAAGCTATATGTGTCGTGTGGACTTCCTGGGCACACATATGGCAGCATTCGGGTTTCTGTGGAAAATCGGGTGTGACACATCTCTTGACGAATCTTTGTCACATGATGATGTGCTTGTTGTTCCTTGTGATAAAGATGATTTGTGTGACAGTGCTTCTGTTGTACATGTTTTAAAATCACACCCTTGTGCTGAAATTAAACATGATAACATAGAGCAACTATCGGTAGAACCCTTACTAATTTTGCTTTTGTCACAAGATCATTTGCTTGATGTTCCTTGTGATGAAGAAGAGTTGTGTGATAGTGATTCTTTTATTCCTCTGCCACAATTACTTCATAATGATGATACACATGTTTTGGAGCCATATAATTAAATGTTTGTTCCCATTACTTGTGCAAATGATGAACAAAAATTGCTATCTTCTTTAAATACTTTAAGTTATATTGAATTTGCTGTTCTGTGTAACCTAAATTGCTTGGAGGAGAGATTTCATGCATATCCCGAATTTTCATGCTTATCTAGGAATACATATCGCTTCATTGGTAAATATAATCACAAAGGAGAATATATGGTGCATCGAGTTTATATTTGTTCAAATCTGAAATCTTATTTGGTTCGACAATAATGTGATAACTTAGAGGGCTGCAATACCAATAATCATGTCACATCCAATTTCTCTAGCTTTGTTTTAAAGAAACATGTTCAATCCAAAGATGGGGAGCCTTGCTCGTTACTATCTATGCCTGCTTTGTCTTTTGTTGGTACTAATCTTGTGCAGGATCGTGTTGAAAAACATCGTGTGTCGACCGATCAAGAAGCATACATGCTTGCTAAAAAGTTCTATGCGAGATGAAACTTTCGCCAATCGGAAACATAGTAACATCCCTCCTCTTAATATTTTCGGTTTCCTTGGTTTTCGAAACTCCGTTCTCCTTTGTATTATGCAGGATCGGTTTCAAGTACAATTGACGCCATGGACGGCTTTTCGTCAAGAACGGGAGGATGATGAGGACATGACACACATGCATGCGACCATGATTGGGTCATGCATTAGTGAAGGAGGAGTCCAACAAGGTTGTCCAAGTCATGAAGGAGACCCAAGGCTAATTCAATTCGAGTCACCAAGGTGGAGGCCCAAAACGACTCAAGTTCGAGTCCATCTCGGAGTTCATGAGCAGTCCGTGATGTTTTGGTCGCCCCGGCCACATAAAGTGTTCGTTTTGGGCGTTCTACATATGGATGGAAAGCTAAGGAGACACACTTTCCAATGGCACCGGTCTCATGCCCAAATTCTCTCTGAGTCAACGAGAATCGTCAAAAAAAGTGGACGCCCAGAATCTGCCAAGGCGCTGCGCCACCGTCTTTTGAGCCGGTGGCCCATGTATCGTGTTGGAGCCCATAGGGGCGTGACCATGGGGGTACCCCATATATTAAGTAGCCGCCGCCACATTAGGGCTTGGGTTTTGTTTTACATCTAGCTTTAGCTACACCGAACACGCACAAACACGTGCTGTCCTCGTGTGATTCAGAACCCCACCTTCGAGTGATATTAAGATTGCTCGCCTCTTTTTCTGGTTCGTTCTTCGATTGCGTACAGGAATTGATCTTCGTGATCAGACCGATCTTGCTTCAACAGGGTCAGTAACCACAGGGAGTTGGTTCAGCGATTGCATTGACGCTTCGGTTTCGCTCGTCGTAGTCAGATCGTGAGGGCCTACTTCCACAAATCGAAATTATCTCTACTCGCTCAAAGATTGAGCACTTCAGCTATATCACTTCCTCCTTGCGCCACAACGTGCGGCACACCTAATTGGAATTGTTTGCATGTGACAACAGTTTTTTGAAAAGGGATCGAAAGCTGCAGCACGGGGTCACCAACATGCACGAGAAAGGTATGTTTCAATAAGCGGATCTCAAAGATAGCAAAATCATTAGAGGTGCGCAAAATCATTCAGGATCAACACTTTTTCCGCAGCCAACTTCAAAATACCCAAGATTTCGTCAGTCACATGTGAAGTATACCATAAATAAATGTCACAGCTGCTGACTTCCAGACAGTTGAAACAAAAAACGAATTCCATATTGACATGGCTTGAATAACACCCCTTAGACTCAAGATCAGTTTGGGTATATGATCTTATTGACACCTCCTAAATTCCCAATCCATGTGAGGCCATATCAAATGGAGCCACCTAGCTGCATGGAGACGAGCATTTTCCATGTTAGATTGTTAAAAAAAAAAAGCTTCATAAAGTATACCCAAACACTGGATGAAATTGGCACACATTCATGTTCTTTGTGGTGAAATAAATAAATTAGAGTGATTAACTTGGTATTATGACGTTAGCAGAATATTACATCCAAACGAATTAGGTAGGCATTAGATTCAAATACATTTAGTAGCTTGCAACATGCAATCTCATTGGACTAAAATATTATGAAGTTAGCAGAATATTACATCCAAACAAATTGGGTAGGCATTAGATTCAAATACATTTAGTAGCTTGCAACATGCAATCTCATTGGACTATATCCAAATCTCTATTGTTCATGTTCAACATATAAATACTTGCTTCAAATGAAAAATACAAATTTTGTTTCACCATTGATCAGTTTGGATCTGTTATAACCCCTAAATCATGCTAATAAGCCATGTATGAATGTCCAAGGTAAAAGCATATTTTCTCAATGTCAAAACAGTTCCTAGGTATCTACCAGTGATTTTGCAATCATCCATGCTCCTAATCCTTTGTATGACATCCATTTTCTCAATGACATCTGGGTGCACAAGCCACTCTCACCTTGTCAGGCGATCAGACCACAATTGATTTTGAAAATCGCAGTAGCAGATAAGAAATTTGTGCCATTTATATATGCACAGACCCCAAAGGCCCAAAGTATAATTGACAGTACTGTGGGACTCTATCTATGTAAAAAAAACCATGTCCGTAACTGGAAATCAAGGTAAAACCTGATTTAAGAGGAAGCAAAAATCTTCGGGTGGCAGTTAAGGACTGGTACAATATTTATGCAATTATATCTGGTGACTATATATTCCTTGGCAGGTCAGCATTAAATATGAAACAAACCGGTTGATGTAATGCTAGTTAAGCTCATTGATAGTTTGCAGACAAGAAAATGTCAAGTTTCATGGTCTCAGCATGGGAACAAATGCAAGTAACAACATTTTTTTACAGAGTTAACAACTCTTTCATTTTGGTAGTTAACCACTTCTCTGGCCCTTAAGTATTTCAAGGCAAGTTATTGCTACTGTTTCAGTTCCATTCCTTTGAGATATGCAGTTAACATATTTAAGAGGAATGAAACTTAAACAGTAGAAATAACTCCATGGTCCATGGCCAAGTGACCACTGTCTACCAGGTCTAGAAAACAGCAAAGACCTTATTTCCAAAATGTTACAAACAACTGCAATCGTCACAGAAGAAGGTTCCGTTAACAGATCATTAAATAAATTATTGATTGATTAGACTCAAGATACACATAAATTCAGTGAGCTGCAACTCTAGGATTTTAAGCAACAAAATAAATTTTTGTAAGGGTGTCATGCGGGAGCCTACGGCACTGGGTACGCCCTTTTTAAGGGTGTCATGCATGCATTTTGCCATTATCAATAAGCCTGTAACTTTTACCTGAAAGGTATGTACAAAAACATAATTGTACAAACACTCTCCAAATTTATCTAATTTCTTATTTAGATCAAAAAATTCAACAAATTGCAGCAAATTGAATGCACCAAACACTAAAAATAATATAGCATTGCCACTACTATTTCAGCATCTGTGAACCAAGAACATACCATGATAGCCTCAATCTCTTCTTCAGTCAGGGGTTTGCGCTTAGGGAGGAGTGAAGCTGGACCTCCAACGGCAGTGTGAGAAGGTGGGGATGGCACATCTGATCTAAAACGATAATTTTTAATCTCCCCAGAAGGTGGCGCTACTTTAGCCGCTGAAAGAGAAACTTAATTGTTAAAGACAGTTTTTTCCAACAGAATTATGAAATCACAAACTAAGCATTCAGTAAAAATGTAGTCATCCCCTTATTAAATAACTCTCACCAGTTCTCAGCAGGGAGAATACCAAAACTGCTAGGTGAAGTAAGGAGATTTGTTGTAATGTCATATATTACACATCGAAGTGCATGTTATTGAAATGATACTACTAAGAAGCTGTACAAAACATTCTATAACACAGTATGAATTTATCATGAGAAATTATTGAAGCGCTATTTGCGCAATGGGAGATCAGGGGTTGGGAGGCACTAATGTATCAGGAAACATTATGTATGTTACTCAAGTGTGCCCAAACTTTGCCAAGCAAAATTTGGCTGCTTTGGCCATGTTTTGGTCATATTTTGTTTGGTGACAAAATTTGACTTTGCAGACCGCTCATTTCGTTTCTACTTCATTTGGGTGGCCAAAGTAACTAAAACCAGCACCAACAACTTGATGGCAGCAATTTTGGCATGCCAAACTATATGGCTTGACTAGGTGGCAATTTTAGGCGCAGAACAAAACAAGACCTACGGTGCCAAGTTGAGCACAGATGAAAGTGTACAGGTAGGGTAGGAAAACAGTGGTAAATCAGCCAACAAGTGGCTGCGTAAGAAGGCAGGGAACTTGGTTGGAGGCCTAGGAAAATCTCAGCTCCAAGGGGGTGCTAGATTATAGTTTGGCAACCAGACAACAAGAACATTCTCTAAAACACAATGCAACTGCATGGATCTAACACCCATAACTGTCTATTATTCATCTCGGGCCACCCCTCCCATGACAATTCCACCAGCCCAAATTTTTTAACAGGGAGCCCTAAAAGTACACCTAACAGGGAAGAAGAAACAAGAAAAGTACTTCCAATCGGTTTATGTAATCTACAGCAAATTATTACCCCCCACACCACAATCCCACATTCCTTCATAACAACATATACCGCAAAATAGAAGCAGTTGCTCACATGGATCAATGAATTCATGCAGAAAGAAAGATGTAGCTACGCGTGTGCCCACCCACGAATCACTACTCAAATCAAGAAGCGAGACGAATTCACACGAACACTGCTGGACCAGGTTAAGGGATCTGGTGCTTACCCAAGCGGGACATGAGGGTCGCGTGCTGATCTGCGGGCTGAGACGCTGCTGCAACAAGGAGGTAGAAACCAAAAAATCGAAGAAATTTAGAAAACTTGTAAGGAATCATGTGAGGAAAGAGAAGGGTGATTGGGTGCAAACAAGAGCGAGCACCTGGTGCGGACGGGGATGGGGCTTTGAGATTCCGCTTGGGGAACTTGATCAGAGGGATCCGCGGCATCTTCTCGTCCGGTTGGATGGCCGAATTCGCTGACTTCCTCAACCCTCACCGGATTGGAGGGGAAAGGCTGCAGAAGAAGGATGCGGCGCGGCGTCGGGTCGACGAGAGGGAAGAAAGGTCAGGCGTCGGGGCTCGAGGCTGGGAGAGCTCGGTTGTTTTCTTGGACCAAAAGCCGTTTTCGCATTTGGGAAGGCGGCTAGATGGAAAAAATTGTTTTCGCCCCTATTTTTGCGCGAACTGAATTATTTGCCCGCTATAAAATTCGTTAGACGTGAGATTTCTTTAGTATGAACCAGGTTTCTATGGCCACGTGGGCTAGGAGACGAAAAAACGTTAACGCAACGTAGATCGTGATTAGTTCATTATAACTAAGTTTTGGCCTGGCTCAGGGTAAGCCAAACATGTTCTCAGAAATGCAAGTGCCTCATATTTGGTGCCTTCTCCAATGGTCAGCTCTTAGATAGATCATACTGGAATAACTTTTATATTTTAATAGAAGAGAGAGAAAAGCTATCTCTTGCTTTAGAGATAGTCTCATACATGCATTTTGAGATTACATGCGAATGACGTATGGGGTCATTTATAATACGAGCTATGGGCTAAGAGATATATCATTGGAAAGGTTGCCTCCCAAAATGCTTAGAGCTAAACTTTTCAAAAAAATGCTTAGAGCTAGCTAGCTCAACCATTGGGAGGGCCTTAGCTTTGTGATTGCCTTTTTGTACATGAGAGTATGTTGCTTTCATATAAATGTATATGGTGGTGAAATTAACGCTATATTTCAGAATTCGAGATAGATGAACGACAAAATTCATTTGATTAAACAGCAGTAGGCGTCAAAGGTCATGATTCATCTGCTACATACATTTATCCGAAATCTAATGTATTTTCAAAATTCAACACACAATTTATGGACTTCTTCCATCTACTACAATTTACAGGGAGCAGAAGAAGGACCTGCACATGGTTTTCATTGACCTTGAAAAGGCGTATGACAAAGTATCAAGACATGTCATGTGGTGGGCCTTAGAAAAGCACAAAGTCCTACGTACATTACCCTCATCAAGTATATGTACAAGGATGTGGTGACATTTGCCCGGACATGTGACGGCGACACCAGTGCCTTTCCAATTAAAATACGACTAATCAGGGGTCAGCATTGAGCCCTTATTTATTCGCTTTTAGTGATGGATGAGGTCCAATGGACATACAAGGTGACATCCCTTGGTGTATGCTCTTTGCAGCTGATGTGGTGTTAGTTGATGAGAGTAGGACGGGGGTTAATAGGAAGTTAGAGCTATGGAGGCACACGTTAGAGTCGAAAGGTTTCAGACTTAGTAGGACGAAGTCCAAGTACATGATGTGCGATTTCAGCGTGATTGGACATTAGGATGGAGACGTCAGCCTTGATGGGCAAGTGGTGGCCAAGAAGGATACTTTTCGATATTTAGGATCGATACTGCAAAAGGATGGAGATATTAATGAAGATGTTAGACATAGAATTTCAGCTGGTTGGCTGAAATGGCGTCAAGCTTCTGGTGTCCTCTGTGACAAGAGGGTGCCACAAAAGCTAAAAGGCAAGTTCTATAGGACGGCAATTCGCCCGACGATGCTATACGGTGCCGAATGTTGGTCTACAAAAAGGTGACATGTCCAACAATTGAGTGTAGCAGAGATGTGTATGTTACGTTGGTCTTGTGGGCACACAAGAAGGGATAGAGTTCGGAATGAAGATATTCGAGATAGGGTCGGGATAGCACCAATCGAGAAGAAACTGATGCAACATCGGTTGAGATGGTTTGGACATGTCCAACCGAAGCCTCCTGAGGCACCAGTGCGTAGTGAGGTTTTAGAAAGGGTAGATAATGTAAAGAGAGGTAGAGGTCGACCTAAACTGACTTGGGACGAGTTGGTCAACAGAGATTTTAGAGAGTGAAATATCTCCAAGGAATTAACTATGGATAGAAGCGCTTGGAGACTAGCAATCAACGTGCCTGAACCGTGATCTTTGTTTCTTCTTTTGTTTACCCCTAACCTTACCTCTAGTCTTGCGTCGTTCTATGTTTTTCTTATTCTTGTTCTTTTGGGTTTCATCTGTAGCCTACCCCAACTTGCTTGGGACAAAATGTTATGTTGTTGTTGTATCTACTACACTTCTGAATTAAAAGTTCATGTGTGTAAAATGGTAATATATTAACATTATTCTCTGGAGCTTACCAAGTAAGTTACATATCTTCATAACCTGAAATTCTTTCTTTCTACCAGTTGACAGGAAAGGGATTTAGCTATATCCACACTGAAATTTAATAACTCAACATCATACAGTCTTGAGTACAGTGATCCCAAAAGCCAGCTAATTTGGAAGACGAAAATCGAAATCCTACTTAGCCATCAGTGATCAGTCCCCCAATCTGATGAATCACCCACTCCATCTAGCCAAGCCTAGTGCTCCAATTTTTGTTGCAACCCAAAGTCACCTCTGAAGCTACATTTGTATTTGAAACACCAGGCCCGCCGCCTCGGTGAAAAATCTCAGTTGATCTACCTCCTCAATGTACCTATGAGCCTATGTAAACAATTGAAAAGAATTGCCAAGGAGGCATGCAGATAGACAAGAAATGGCTACTGAAAAGTTAATTGAAGTCCTCACTTATAGGTGTGCCTTGTGGCATTCTTGAATATGGGAAATGCAACTTTCTTTGCAGATATGGGCAGCTATATAGCAGGGTTTGTTGCAAATAAAGCTTATACAAACATGCAAACTCAGTTAAGAACAACATGTAAATACAGCTGATTATTAAACTTGAAAAACAATGACTTTCCCATATAATACAATTTCATCTCTCTTGTACACAATCAGAAAGAAAAATTACCATCTGTTCCTGCTGACAAATATATAACAGCAAATTCCCAAAATAATCATTGCATCACGATGCTTAAATTGAACGTTAAGGCACGCTGCAGATCACTTAACACGGGAAGTGCACATGTGAATTGTATGAAAAGGGAAGCAAAACCCCAGCAGAGATGAAATCAATTGACCTAACCAGCCTGAACATCTCTTGACAGGGTAGAGGCAAATGAACCCACGGAGGATTTCTGAGCCTGGAGCATGCCATGCGGCCAGGAGCATCATGCATGCGAAAGCGAAACAAACCCACGGAGGATTTCAAAACGTGGCATCTCTCTGGTGACCTTCAAGTCTTTACCAATGTCAGTTTAGTCTATACCTATATTAAAGATACTTAAGGAAATACAAAAACATTGTCAACGAATGGGTAAATTCAAGAAAATTACAGTTGTCTGGTACCATGAGCTTCACCTCTCACTGCAGCAGGATTTTTACAAACTTGCCATGCATCCCATGCAAAGCTTTGCTAGCGTGGACAGTGAAATATGTACTTATTGTTCTCAGAGATATTGAAGTTCAAGTTCCAATGGCTCAGCAGTCTTGTCAAATAAGATTATCCTTCTAATATTTTTACGTACTACCATGGAAGACAGATATGATGCTGGTTAAATACAGTTTTCAACGAGCCTTTTACTTGTGTAAGTATAGTGTTCAACAAGCCTCGCGCAGATTACCATCCCCATCCTTGATGCTGTCTTACATGTGTAAGTTACCAATGGTCTTTGCATGAGCATTCACCATTTAAAAAGTGATGGTAGCGGTTAACATCTCTTATGATAATTTCACGCTGAGCAATCTGTGAAATCAGCTTGATGACAACATGACAGTCCTCACAAACTCGAATATTCTTTGTCACAAGCAGCTTTGTCCCAGGGGGTGTGCTAATGAGTCCAAAGGCAATGGCCAACCTCTCACTGTGGCCCCTTACCATGTTCCTCTTTTCATCATCTTCCACATTATGAAAAACTGGCGTGGTGTCAGGTACATAGCCAGCTTGACTCATGAGACCTTCCAATCGCTCTAACTCTGCATATATTTCGTCTGACATAGGATGAGAAGCATCACCAACAAGAAACCCGTGAGATTTCCCTTTCAATTCGATCCAGCTACAAGCAATCATCTTCTTCAAGCCTCTATTGGTCATCACCTTCCTCACCCTTGCAGCTTCTTCCCATTTCCCAGACTGAGCATATATGTTTGATAGAAGCACATAGTTACCAGCATCTTCAGGCTCCAATTCAATCAATTTCTGCAGGGCTAATTCGGCTAGCTCAACATTTTTGTGGATCTTACAACCATTAAGCAATGCACCCCATATCCCTGAATCTGGTTCCACCAACATAACATCGATGAGATCGGAAGCTTCTTTGAATTTACCAGAATGGCCAAGAACATCTACAAGGCAAGTGTAATGCTGCACGGTAGGCTTGATGGAATACTCACTAATCATGAGATCAAAGAATTCTTTTGCTTCTTTTGCCATCCCAGCATGGTTACAAGCAGATAGGACCCCAACGAATGTGATATTGTCAGGCATCACTTGAGCTTCACTCCTCATCTTGCTAAACAGTGCAAGCGCTTCATCAGCATGGCCATGCATCCCATATCCACAGATCATGGAATTCCAGGAAATAAGATCTCTATGCACGAGTTGCTCGAAGAGAATACGTGCCACCTTGACCAAACCACTCTTGGCATACATGTCCAGCAGGGAAGTCCTCAGCTTGTCCTGTGACCCGAACCCTCTCCTCCAACCATACCCATGGAGCTCCCTCCCTCTAGGCAACGCTGCTGCATAGGCAGCAGCTGATATCGCGCTTATCAGCGTAGCGATCGTCGGTGCAACACCTTCAGCCGCCATGCCACGGCACAAAGCAAGCGCCTCCACCGGCCGCCCGTTCTGCCCATACGCCGCGATCATCGAGTTCCACACCACGACATCCCTCGTGGTGGTGCCATTGAACACCGTCCGGGCCTCGTCCACGCACCCGCACTTGGCGTACATGTCGACGAGGCCCGCACGAACGAACACGTCTGCAGCCCACCGCGTGCGCGCGACGCGCTCGTGCACCTCCCGCCCCGCGGCAAGGTCAAGGAGCGCGGCGCACGCCTTGAGCACCGGCGGGTAAGTGAAGTTGTCCGGCTCCACGCCGCCGTGGACCAGCATCGCGCGGTACGTCTCGATGGCCGCCTCGCGGGGCCCGTCCCGCGCGTAGGCGCGGATGAGGACGTTCCACAGGAAGACGTTCCGCGGCTGCGGCATTCCATCGAACAGGAGCCGCGCGTGGGAGACATGGCCGCAGGAGGCGTAGAGATCGACGAGCCTTGTGGCGAGGGCCGGGTCGAGAGCGAGGCCGGAGACGATGAGCCTCGCATGGAGCTGCCGGCCGGGCCGGACGGCTCTGGAGAGGACGCAGGATCGGAGGGTGGCGGCGTAGTGGTTGTGCGAAGGAGATGGAGACGGGGGAAGGAGGAAGGAGGGGGTTTGGGCAGGAGGCGGAGATGGAGAGGGTGCGAGGCGGAGAGGGGTGCTCGTGTGGAAGGAAGAGGTGGGGAGGTGGCGGCGGAGGCGGGCGGGAGACGGCGAGGTTGTTGATTTTGACAGGACGGAGGGCAGCATCGTCCGGCCGCGCAGACGGCGGGCGATGATGTTGGTTTGGTTGCTCTTGACAAAGCCAACCGCTGATTTGTCCACTGGTGGCTGGTAAAACTAGCAAGAGCCTAAACTATTCGTCGATTCGAATTTGCTGCAAATCTGATTAAGTTTGAAAGAACTTTAACTATGTCCTGCCTGCGCCGCATTTGGCACAACTTTATCTAGCTCTTTAACAGATTATAAAGAAGAATGTTGTGCGAAACGGCATGATTTTGCACAAGATCCATAAAAAGGGATTCTAAGAATGAATGGAATATTCAAAAAATTCTTTTCACAAGCTTTTTTAAAAGTAAAATCTTGTACCGAAAAGGTTGTGCATAATGGCAACAGAACGGCCATCAGAGTAGCTCGATTTGGGAATTATGGGTACTACTAGTATTAGTTTTATTTTGGAAGGCTTGATGAACCTATAGATTAGGCAAAGTGCCAAAGTTGAATACTCAAATCAATTGTACTCATAGAAAGCAACCTTTTCACCATAAAAGTCCGGCAGTGTCGCTGCAAGTTCGACCAATCAACCATGAAGCTAAATTATGATTTTATTTTTGTGTCTGTCAAGGTCTTGGTTAGTAGCCACTTCGTAAACTAGTGGCAGAACGAACAATTCTTTATGCTTCTCAATACAAAACTGCACTACATCCATTGACTGAGTGAAGAAAAATAGACACTTGTGTTTTCCGCATTTGCAAAACGTGCTAGTTGTTCAGAATTAAGAGGCGATTCAAATAAATTTTATCCATTTTAGAGTTCCAGTGACACATGCCCTGGCCTGATTGGCACACTTATTTGCACACTTATCCGGATGGAGAGGTTGACGAGTCGAGGGGCGGCCGGCGTCGCTCGGCGGAGGAGGCTAACGCTAGCACCGCGTGTCGCAGGTAAGACAACGAGTTCCCGGGCGGAGCTCACACCCAAGGTATGGAGTTCGCCTCACGCAGGTTCTTCTGAAAGCGAAGAGAGCCTCGAGACGACAGATGCAGATTCCGAACGAGGAGTGAATGCTCATTCAGCTGACCCACTAAGCGGGGTCAGGAGATTTGGAAGCAGCTCCCGATTTTGGCGGTTGGCAGAGGAATTGACCTCCGACGAGGAAGAGGGGGAAGAATTAGCAGAGTTCACGGAAAAGCAGTATGATGCTACTGAGTCTGGTAGTCACGATGCTAACCAATCTCAGTATTGGAGGGCAGAGACATGGAATGGCAACCGTGACTGCTCTACCCCGGTTGGGGGCAGTACGAAGAACTCCACGAACAGAGCCAGGGCACATGGATCACGACCGTGGAAGGGACCCCTCCCTCTGAGGAGAATCTCACCATCGATATCGCTAGGCGATGTGGTAGTACGGGATTTGCGTTCCACGAGAAGTAGCAAAAATTATACAACGCTCAACGGGATCCATGAGGGTGCGGAGGGATGTAGGTCGACGGAAGGAGGATCACCGGAGTTGGAGGAGAGGGCGGCGGAGCCGCCAGATCCAGATGCAAGGGACATGTTTGAATTTGGAGACACCGAACAGTCGCCAGACAATGGGCCGGTGGAATGGGCTGGAGATGTGGGCTATGTACATGTCAGGGCCCATCCAATATTTCGTTGCAGCGCTGCTCTAGGCCGCCTATTTCGTGGGGGAGGGAAGTTTAATTCTTCCGCTCGATACCCTAGCGCTGCACTGCCAAACTTTTCGCATTCCAAATCCACGCCAAGCTCATCACAGTCCATATCGGGGCAGGGTGAGAAGGAGCGGCAGGGTCAGGGAGAAGGCGAGAGGATGTGGCGTGCTGGAGGAGGGATGAGAGGGGGTTTTGGGCGTGAGTACCAGGATGGGAGGTCCATGTTCAGAGGAAGAGACGGAGGCAGGAATGGAGGTTTTGGACGTCATCCAGGCAGAGGTGATCGAAGGGATGACAGGTATGTTGAGGGCGGAGGGTTTGTGGGAGAAAGAAGGACGCCGGCCGGAAATCACCACCAGATCGTGGGTGGGGGTTTTCAGCGTGGGCGTGGCAATGGCTATGGCTTCGGAGGAGGAAGGAGCTTTAGGGGCTCTGTATCTCGTGGTAGCTACAGAGCAGTAGGAGGAGGGAGCAGGAAACAAGAGCTTGAGAGAAAGCAGGAAATGTCAAGAGAGGGAAGGGATGGAGAGGGGAGAGGGGTAGCAAAGCAGGATACCCAGCCGGCAATAGATGGTGAACAGGGAAAGGGGGCAGACGTGAGGATGGAGGAGGCAGAAGGAGATGGGGAAGAGATCAGTGGTGAGGCAAAATTGGGAGTCAAGTGTACAAGATGCACAAAGAAAGGACACCTAGCAGCAAGGTGTGTGACCGAGATCTATTGTGTGATTTGTAATACACATAATGATCACATGAATCATAGATGTCCGATTCTCAAGATGCCAAGACCAGTGGCCCATGCCGTCGGGTACGCAGTACATGGGTTGGGGTTTTATCATATACCCCATCCACCGTTGGTGAGAGCAAAGAAAGAGTCAAGGATGGCACTGATCAAGGTGGAAGGGGGGAGCTTAACAAAGGAGCAGGTGGTTTTTCAATTACAGAGGCTGTTTGGAGGGAAATGGAAATGGGAAGTGCAGGAGCTGGACGATTCATTCACTACTAGGTTCCCGTCCAAGATCGAGCTACAACGTGCAATAGCATTCGGAGGGGCTGATGTGAAGGGTGATGATGTTGCTATGGGAGTGAGAATGAATTTTGAATTATGGCAGGAGAAACAAGAAGGGTATCTATTGCCTAAGGTATGGGTTCGGGTTTTTGGTATGCGACTGGAGTTGAGAGAGTTTTTGGAGCTATGGGCTGTTGGTCTATGCTCGGCTCTACACAAATAGTGGATATGGAGATGACAAGGAAAAGTGACTTTGGTAGAGTTTTAGTGGCTGCACTAAACCCACTTTTGATCCCAGCTCACTTGGATGTGGTCATAGGTGACCATTACTTTGAGTTAGAATTTGAAGTGGAGAGAATGGGGTTTAATGAATTTGGGGATGAGGCGATTTTTGAATGGACAGGGCTGATCGAGGGAGGAGACAATGAGTCTGAGGAGGAGCCACAAGAGGATTCTCAATCTGCACGTGGGGCAAAAAGATTGAGAATTAATACGGAGTCTGTAGAGGAGCAGGAGAAGGAAAAGTGGGACATAGATGGCATCAAAAATATGGTGCAGAATATGAGCAAGGAGGAATTTACCAAGTTCTTAGAGGATCAGGCAAATATAATTCTGGATGTGGTTGTCAAGAAAAATCTTGAGGAGGCAGCGGACAAGGTTATAGCAGAAACGGATGATGACCACATCATGTATGACAATAATGCCGAGGAGAATGATGTGGAGGTTGAGAGTTCAAAGGTGGAGGAGGGAGGGAAGCATCAGAAAGGGAGTCAGAAGGAGGGGACGGGAGTGCGAGACCAAGCTGCAGTTCCGGAGGTGTCACTGACTCCTAACAGAAGCTGCCCACGCTTGGCAGTAGCCGGAGATGAGCACATTCTGTCCAAGACAGAGAGGCGGGCGGCCCAAAGGAATCTTGAGCGGGCAGGAGGTAATGTTTCAAACTGCTCGTATCTCTCTTTAAATGTTAAGAATGCAGCTTTAAAAATTCAGCAAATAGGAGTTTGTTTAGGGGATTTAGAAAATAGAAGTTTAAGGGAAGTTAGAGAGTTGCTTGCAACAGAACCTAGTTCTTGGGAATCGGGTGGATTAGAGAAGGAAGGGGTAGAGTTGGATTACAGTGGCAGTGAGGACGAGAGTCTGGAGGAAATCGAAAGTAGGGCTGTTCAAAATTTGTGTGGTGAGCTACTAGAAGAGGTGTTTGATGATGACAGCTACCACCTAAGTAGTGGGTTCAAAGCTGCATCAAAGAGAGGCAAAGCACGTGCTAAGTCACGAAAAAGGATAGCAGGTAAAGTAGCAATGAAAAAAATAATTAAACAAGTTTCCAAATGAAAGGATTTTTTTGGAATAGCAGAGGTCTTAGTGACTTGGCTAAAACAAAATTTATTTCGGATAGTGTAAAAGAGCAGAACCTAGAGTTTGTGGCTCTTTTAGAAACAGGGAAAAAAGATTTCGCCCAATCTACGCTTAATAATTTTTGCGCTGGGAGGAATTTTATATGGCATTGGACTCAACCTCACGGGAGATCAGGGGGTATTCTATTAGGAGTAAACCTTGATGCTATGGACATTGGGAGTATAGAGGAAGGGGATTTTTATGTCAAGTTCAAGCTGAGAGATAGGAAGGAGGACTTCAAATGGGTGTTGGTAGCTGTCTATGGGGCAGCACAACCAGAGTATAAGGAGAATTTTCTTACGGAGCTAGTACATGCTTGCAGCAAGGAAAACCTACCTATGGTTATTGGAGGGGATTTTAATATAATTAGAAACCCAAGTGAGAAAAATAACAATAGGTATGACGACAAATGGCCCTTTCTCTTTAATGCTATTATAGATAGCTTAAATTTAAGGGAGATCGAAATGTCAGGACGTAAGTTTACATGGGCTAACTCCCTTAGAAATCCGACATATGAGAGGCTTGACAGAGTTTTGGTGAGTACAGAATGGGAACAGAAATATCCACTGGCTACGGTACATGCCCTAAGTAGGGAGATATCTGATCACACCCCACTCCTGTTTAATACAGGAGAAAAATCTCATGCTAAGGGCCAGAATTTATTTAAATTTGAGTTGGGCTGGCTCCTAAGGGATGATTTTTTTGATCTAGTATCAGAGGTGTGGAATAAAGAAAAAAGGGGCTGTACGCCAATACAAATATGACAAAATAAAATAAGAAGGTTGAGACAGTTCCTGAGGGGATGGGCAAAGAATATGAAAGGAGCGTATAGGAAAGAAAAACAGGAGCTCCTAAGAAAGGCAAAGGAGCTAGATATAAGGGCTGAGACGAACTTACTGGATCAACATGAGGTTGATCTGAAACAATCGATCAAGGATCGACTAGCTCAGTTACTTAGAGAGGAGGAAATGAGCTGGTTTCAAAGAGCTAAGACAACAGAACTTTTGGAAGGGGATGATAATACTAGATACTTTCAAATGGTAGCAAATGGCAAGCGAAGGAAAACGAAGATTTTCAGGCTTGAACAAGAAGAGGGAATAATAGAGGGAGAGGATAACTTAAAGAAATACATTACAAAGTATTACAAAAACTTGTTTGGGCCACGTAATACAAGTAGCTTTACTCTAAATGAGGCACTGACAGAGGATATTCCTCAGGTGTCTCGTGAAGAGAATGAGATCCTCACAAAGACTTTTGAAGAAGAGGAGGTTCGAGAAGCAATCTTTCAAATGAAACATAATAAAACTCGGGGCCTGATGGCTTTCCCATCGAGTTTTATCAGGTGTTTTGGAGTCTTATAAAAGATGACCTAATGGCCATGTTTAGAGATTTTTATAAAGATCAACTTCCTATCTCAACTTTAAATTTCGGGATCATAACCCTGATACCAAAGTTGAAGGAGGTCAAGATGATACAACAATATAGGCCGATTTGCATGTTAAATGTGAGCTTTAAGATCTTTACAAAGGTCTTGGCAAACAGATTCACAACAGTAGCCAATAGAATTATAAAACCAACACAGACAGCCTTCCTACCAGGTAGATACATAATGGAAGGTGTGGTAATCCTGCACGAAGCGTTGCATGAGCTGAAAAGGAAAAAGCAGAATGGGGTCATTCTTAAACTGGATTTTGAGAAGGCGTACGACAAGGTTAGTTGGTCCTTCTTGCAACAGACATTGAGAATGAAAGGTTTCTCGCCAGTATGGTGTAAATGGATAGAAAATATAGTGGTTGGAGGAAACGTGGGGGTTAAAGTAAATGATGATGTGGGACATTTTTTCCAGACTAAGAAGGGTCTGAGGCAAGGAGATCCTTTATCCCCAGTGCTCTTTAATCTAGTAGCAGACATGCTTGCTACCCTCATTGCTAGAGCAACCAAAAATGAACAGTTTAGGGGGCTAGTCCCGCATCTGGTAGATGGAGGATTATCAATTCTTCAATATGCTGATGATACTATCTTGTTCATTGAGGGAGATGTGAAACAAGCTGAAAATTTGAAACTCGTACTAAGTACGTTTGAGAAACTTTCAGGTTTAAAAATGAACTTTCATAAGAGCAAATTGTTTTGTTTTGGAAGTGCCAAGGAAAAGGTGGGGGAGTTTGTAAAAATTTTTGGCTGTAAAGAAGGTATTTTACCGTTTAGGTATTTAGGTATCCCTATGAACACTCATAAAATTAGAAATAAGGATTGGGAGCAGGTAGAAGAAAGATTCCAAAAAAAAAATTGAGTAGCTGGAAAGGAAAATTGTTATCAGTAGGGGGGAGGTTGGTTTTAATAAACTCGGTTCTCTCGAGTCTTCCAATGTTTATGATGTCTTTTTTTAGAATACCTAAAGGTGTTTTAAAGAGACTTGATTACTATCGATCAAGGTTTTTTTTGGCAATGTGATGAACACAAAAAGAAATATAGACTTGCTAAATGGAGTATCTTACGTCAACCTAAGAGTGTTGGAGGGCTGGGTATTTTGGATTTAGAGGTTCAAAATAAGTGTCTTTTGAGTAAGTGGCTGTTTAAGATGCTAAATGAGGACGGGCTATGGCAAAATCTGTTAAAGAAAAAGTATTTGGGCACAAAAACATTAGCTCAGGTCACAAAAAAAGCGGGGGATTCTCATTTTTGGTCAGGACTAATGGAAATAAAGGATCAGTTCTTTGCTAAAGGCAGTTTCAAGATTAATAGTGGTAAACAAACTAGATTTTGGGAGGATGTTTGGGTAGGAAAGAAAAGCCTGATGGTGGCATACCCGACGCTTTACAATATCACTAGAAAGAAAAATGTGACAGTGTCAAGTGTGCTAAGCACTACTCCTTTTAATATCTCTTTCAGAAGGGCTTTAACAGGAGACAACTTAGAAAAATGGGTTCAGCTAGTGGAAAGTGTGTTTGCTTTCAAGTTGAATGATCAAGATGATAAGTTTTTGTGGAATATAGACAAGAAGGGAGAGTTCTCAGTACATAAATTTTATAAGTCTATAATGGAGGAGGAGGGGATGAAGCATACCAGTATTCTATGGAAAGTAAGGGTACCAAGTAAAATTAAAATTTTCTTGTGGTACCTACAAAAAGGGGTCATTCTTACCAAAGATAACCTTGTGAAAAGAAAGTGGAAGGGGGACACTCGGTGCTGCTTTTGTAGTTGTGATGAAAACATACAACACCTCTTTTTTGATTGCCATTTAGCTAGGTCTATTTGGAATATAATCTCTATAGCCTTTGATGTACGAACACCTGTTAGCTTTGCTGATTTATTTGGCGATTGGCTTAGGTGTTGGACAAAGAAAATCAGAAGACTAGTATGTGTGGGTTTATCAGCCATATGTTGGGCTATTTGGCTAAGCCGAAATGACATTATTTTCAAGAAAACACCGCCTAACTCCTTCTTACAGGTACTATTCAGAGGAACTTACTGGACAAGAACATGGGCAAGACTCTCTAGAGAAGTAGAGATGAATAACCTGAAGCAACAATGCAGTAAGCTGGAGGTCATCGTCATGGAGATCTTCAACAAGTTTGGGTGGAAAAATAGAAATAGGCTGCAGGTTTAGTCTTTGGGTTTTTGTTAAGTCGCTCTGATATGTCGTTTGCTAGGAAGGGAGGCTGTTTAGAGTCTTGATTCAAACCTGGCTACTTTGTTGCTCAGTGGACTATGTGTGCCGGACAGCGTATATGCTGGTTGTATCGAATCTTAGGCTATAAGCACTCCAGTGGAGTTGCGGAGGTCGGTTTATCCTTATTCTAAAAAAATGCCCCGGCCTGATTTGCGTTGTATCAGGATTGTTTATTACCTTACAGAAACAATCATGGTCAGAGGCTCAACCGCTTTAGCACATTATTCAGATAAAAAGGCTCATAATAACAGAAACACTATTCTAGTACATGCTGAACACGGGCCGTCGACACACTATCGCGCCATGGGTTTTACTCGTAACGCGAAAGAGGAAATGCGAGTAGTAGAAATAGATGAAAGATGAAATCAACTTTATTGATAACTCATTGTGAATATGCCGAGTCGTAACTGGGGGTGACTACCCTCCAAAATCACTCGGAAAAAATAAATCTAAAATAAAAAAGATAAATACATAACTGATTCAGGCGTAGAAACGCTGTAAGTGCTCGATGTTCCATGGATTTGGGATGTCTACGCCCTCTTCCGTCATGAGGCGATATGAGCCTGGGCGACTTACTGACTTGATGATATATGACCCTTCCCAAGGGGACGCAAGCTTGTGCGCGCCCTTGGTGTCTTGCTTCCTCCTCAGAACCAAATCGCCTGCTTCAAAGGACCTCTGCTTAACTGATCGATCGTGATAGCGTCGCAGGACCTGAGCGTAACGCGCGGCTTGGATCTGGGCAGCCAATCTCTTTTCCTCGATGCTGTCGAGGTCTTCAATGCGCGCCACTTGCGCGTCGTATTCATCATAGAACTCCACTCGGGGGGAGCCGTATGTGAGGTCCGTTGGTAGGATAGCTTCCGAGCCGTAAACCAGAAAGAACGGAGTTTGCTTCGTGGCACGACTCGGCTGTGTGCGCAGCCCTCAGACTACAGCTGGCAACTCCTTGATCCATCGTCCGTCATGTTGCTTCAGCTGCTTGAATATCCGGGCCCTGAGCGCCTTGATTATTTCGCCATTGGCTCTTTCGACTTGGCCATTGGCCCTTGGGTGTGCCACGGATGCAGGGCATAGCTTGATGCTCCTCTCGCTGCACCAGTCTTTAAACTCCTGCGCCACGAAGTTCGTACCATTATCTGTGATGATACGATTTGGGACTCCGAAGCGGTGGGTGATGTCGGTGAAGAACTCGATGGTCTTGGCTGCCGTGTGCTTTCTAACTGGTTTCACCTCAATCCACTTGGTAAACTTGTCAATAGCTACAAGGACATGGTCAAAACCACCAGGAGCCTTCTTGAATGGACCAATCATATCCAAGCACCAACAAGCGAAGGGCCAGGACGCTGGTATGGTTTGCAGCTGTTGTGCAGGTGCATGTATTTGCCTTGCAAAATACTGACACCCTTTGCAGTGCCGCACGATGTTCTCTGAGTCTGCTACAGCAGTCGGCCAGTAGAAACCAGACCGGAAAGCTTTACCAACAATGGTTCTAGCCCCGGCGTGATTGCCACAGATTCCTTTATGTATGTCTGTCAAGAGCTCTATACCCTCAGCACGACTCACGCACTTTTGTAGGATTTGGGAAGCTCCAGATCGACGATACAGCTTGTCTCCGATGATGACGTAGTTTTTGCTGCGCCGCACGATTTGTTCGTGGAGCGAGTTTAGATCTTTGTCTTCCGCGACCTCTGCGGGTAATATGCCGCTGTCCAGATAATCGATGATCTGTGTCCTCCAGTCCAACGCTTCGTCTACCACTAATGTGGCTGACTCTGGGGATTCTCCGACTTGTTGCTCCGCGACAGTGCCATCCGGGTTTATCTTGATAGATGGTTTGATAAGATCTTGTATGAAAACTCCGGGTGGGACGCCTTCACGGGTGGACCCCATCTTAGCGAGCTCATCTGCTGCCTTGTTATGGTCGCGCACCACGTGATGGAACTCTAAGCCATAGAATTTCCCTTCCAGCTTCCTAATTTCTTCGCAGTATGCGTCCATCTTTTCGTTGGTCCTGGACCAGTCCTTGTTTACCTGGTTTATGACCAGGGCAGAGTCCCCGCGTACCATCAGGCGTTTGATACCCAAAGATACTGCAATGCGGAGACCGTGCAAGGCTGCTTCGTACTCGGCTGCGTTGTTGGATACTGGGAACATGATTTGAAGGACATATTTTAATTCCTGTCCACTTGGAGAGATCAGGAGTACGCCTGCGCCGCCTCCTTTTATCTGGAGGGAGCCATCAAAGTACATCTCCCAGTATTCAACTACCTCGTCGTCAGCCGGAGCTTGGTTTTCTGTCCAGTCTGCTACGAAGTCGGCCAAGACCTGAGACTTGATAGCAGTACCTGGAACAAAGTTTATGTGATGGGCGGCCAATTCTATTGACCACTTGACGATTCGACCGCTGGCATCTCGGTTATGGAGAATTTCTCCTAAAGGATTTTCACTCACCACCGAGATTGGATGGGCCTCAAAGTAGTGTTTCAGCTTTCTTGCTGAGATAAGAACTCCATATAATAATTTCTGCACATGGGGTAGCGTACCTTGGATACGGTCAGAACTTCGCTAACGAAGTAGACTGGTCACTGAACTCCATATGCGTGTCCTTCCTCAGGACGCTCGACCACTAGTACCGTGCTAACCATTCGGGGAGTAGCAGAGATGTAGAGGTAGAGCTGTTCTCTTGGTTGAGGTGGGACGAGGATGGGAGGGCTCTGCAGGTAGTCTTTGAGTTCCTGTGTCGGTGATATTATCTCCGGCAGTCTTCCACGGGGTAGCCCACGGAAGTGATTTGTAATGTAGGGAAGATCGCAAAGATCGGAAGCAAGATGGTTAGGATGGACAGACACAAGGGTTTATACAGGTTCGGGCCGTCGACTCGACGTAATACCCTACGTCCTGTTTTGGGGTGTTGTATTGCGTGTTGAGTTGTTGTCTGATGAGTCGAGTTGTTTTGGAGGGGGTCCCTGCCCGCCTTATATATCGGGGGGCAGGGTTACAAGTCGGTTTGTATTCGATCCTATCTCTAAGAATCCTTTCCTTCTTTACAATAATTCCTATTCCAACTAGGACTTCTCCTTCCAGATCCTTCCTCCGTGCGCCGACTTGTCCCGCACGTCTTCAGGTCCAGAACGGTGGGCTGGGCTGCCCCTTTTGGTGGGCTGCCAGGCTTGCTCGTGAGGTACCCGGGTACTATATCCCCCACAGTAGCCCCCGAGCACTTCTTGGCCGATCGTTGGCTGT
This sequence comes from Urochloa ruziziensis, assembly GCA_015476505.1. NCBI lineage: Eukaryota > Viridiplantae > Streptophyta > Magnoliopsida > Poales > Poaceae > Urochloa > Urochloa ruziziensis. Next base: position 7,895,571 of record CM027126.1, on the reverse strand, counting down.
AATTGTTCCATCTTTTCTTGCATGATTCAAGTTGTCTAAGATCTCATCCGAGCGGTTTCGAAGAAGATCCGAGTGGTTTCGAGGAAGATCCGAGTGGTTTCAAGGAAGATCCGAGTGCCGGCTCAGACGTTTCTGAAAACAATTCTTCAATTACAGTCAAAGTGAGGGGAAGGAGTGCTCTTTTTCACAACGCGACAGCGAAGTGAATACACTTAGCCCCCGGGCTTTGGGCAATTTTAGTATAAAATTGGCCAAAGGTCTTCAATTTTTACACATCTGTATCTTAATCTTCAATGGTGTGCACCTCCAGGTGCACCCATTGGGTGTAGCCCCCGAGCCTTGAGCAGAATAGAATATTCTGGTCGAGGGTCAAAAAGCAAAATATCATGAATCTCTTTTTAAACTTAATCCATCAATGGTGTGCACCTCCAGGTGCACCCATTGGGTGTAGCCCCCGAGTCTTGTTACGATTCAGCATGATCGTGTCAAGACTCTGAAAGCCATAAATTCCGACTGATTTTTCAGCCCCCATGCCTCTGGGCATGGATATTGGATAAACTTTTCCTTCAGAGGCTTTTTTATTTCCCCTTTATAAGGATTTTGTCCTCAAGTTCTTTGAACTCGGCATGACTTCCGAGTCGTGTCCCACGACCCAGCTTGACCATATGGTAAGCCATCTTCTCACAAGATTTATACTTGTCAGCATTTGACCCAGATTTCTGAGTCAATTTAGCGATAGTATCGCATGCCTTACGTAAAAAATCAATTGCAAGGATGCAATATTAATTGCAAAATCAAGTCTGGTCGTCGACTAATTTTAGCCTCACGACCGAGTGGTTTCTGCCCCTGAACCCTAGCTCAGGAACCCACAAATTTATTATCGTAACAGAACCGAAAGGTCGTGCTATATTTCAGCCCATTTAGGCCCATTATTCCGCAAAGTCCGTTGCGTCCCTAACGGTTGCTTTACGGAAGGCGAAATATCGCGAGATACCGCGACTCCTTACCGCATCTTTGAATTCAAAGCGACGGGACGTGCCTGCGTCGGTTGAGTTCCCGAGACACGCGCCGCGCCGCGCGCGGGAGGAACGGTTCATTCCTTTATAAGCCATCCCCGCCGCAATCTTTTTACTCTCCTCGCCATTTGCCTTCACCGCATCCAAGTTCTTCTTTCTTGCTCAGGCGCAAACTTGTGTGTTCAATGCCACCCATTGGGTGTAATTCTGGTTAAAAACTGAACCCAACATTGAAATGCAGAGTCGAGCTGCCGAAGAAGCACTCGGAAGAGCCGAGTGGTGGTAATTGCCAATGTTCTGTCCAAGGACGTTGTCGATGAGGCTGGCCCTTCTAGTGGTGGCGATCCTGCAAATTAAATTTTGTAGATTACCTGTAGTATTGATAGTAGAAGTACTTTGAACAATGTGTAATCTTCTGTGCTTGTATATAAGTTTTTATGTGACTACTACTCCCTTTCTTTCTGCGCTGGCCTTAATTTCTGAGTGGTTGACTTGTTACGGAGTAGATTAGCCTCGTTGGTCTCAGTCTCATGCCGCAGAGTCTTTGTCGTGCGTTTAGAGCTTTGACTTGGCGAGTACTTTCCCCCTCGATTTAAAGTTTGTTCCACTCGTACTTTATGTGCGTGACGCGAAAGAGGAAATTCGAGTAGTAGATATAGATGGGAGATGAAATCAACTTTATTGATAACTCATATATATAATTCTGCCGAGTCGAGACTGGGGATGATTATCCACAAAAAACCACTCGGGGAAGATTATTAAAGAATATCTTAAAGAAATAAGAAATTTATACATGACCTGTCGGTTGGTGAGCTTCTGCTGGCGCTTCGACTCGAACTCTGGTCCTCCATAGATCATGCGGACCACTCGGTCGGCTTCCTGAAAGTCATCGCCGGGCTCGTCGTTTCGCCTATCGTCTCGCGGGGAACCATCGTTCCTCTTTCTGTATGGAGGGCCTCTGTTGCGCCCGGTGAAGGCTCGCTTGAGCCCGTAGCACTCTCGCGCCGAGTGCTTGTGTTTGTGGTAAGGGCATTGCTCATCGAGCATGCGCTGGAAGTCCTCTGGAGTTACCCGGCCTCTGGACCGGTCCAGGGCGGCGACCATGTCTCCCTCGTTCTTCTTCTTGCGAGGTTGGCTGTCATTGCGTCAATGGTCGTCGTGTCAGTCTTCGTCCTCGCGGCGGTCGCGTTTGCGAGTCGTCTTGTTCTCTTCTTCCCAACGACTTCTGATTTCGCTGAGTTGTTCTTTTTCTGCGATCTCTGCATCCGCCCACGTGCTAGCAACCCGGAACATGTCATTGACAGTCGCGGGTGGCTTCCGAGTCCACTTATGGATCAGTCTTCCGTCGGAGATGCCACGCTGGAAAGCTGACATCACCTCCTGATCCGTGACGTCCGTGATGGAGTTGCGCTTTTCCGAGAACCTGCGGACGAAGTCGTGCAGAGTCTCGTTCTTGCGCTGCCTGATCTGACCGAGGAGCCGCTTGCTCCCGGGCCTTTCCCAGGTACCGAGATAGTTACCGATGAAGAGTTCGGTAAGCTGCTCCCAGTTGTCAATGGCGTCCTGCGGGAGTCCTGCCAGCCAATTGCGGCAGTCCTTGGTGAGCATGATGGGAAGATAGTTTGCCATCACGTCCTCGTCGCCGCCGGCTGCTTGTACGGCGGTATAGTAGATCTGAAGCCATTGAGATGGGTCAGATTTCCCGTCGTACTTGTCGATGTCCGACAGCTTGAAGCCTCTGGGCCACGTCACGCTTCTCAAGCGCTCGGTGAACGACTGGAATCCGCCGATCCGACCTCTAGGGCGGGAATCACTCGGACCCGATCCGTCAACCGCTCTTGGGGGTGTGCTGTCCCTCCTGCGATCCCGGTCCCTAGGTGGGGAACGGGTCCTCCGATAGTTCCGAGTCCTGGGTGGAGTTCGGTCCTGTCGGTAGGTTCTGCTGCGCGGTGGAGTCCGATCTCTTGGCGGAGTCGGGCGCCTGGGTGGCGGAAGCACTCGTCGTCGACCACCATTGTTGCCGCGCCTTGGGCTTCCGGAGAGGTCAGAGTAGTCTGACTCTGTCGAGTAGCCGCTTCTGTTGGGGTTACGACGGAGATTTCCATGATCCCGATCATACTCTTGGCGCCGTCGGAGTTCTTCGCGATGGCGCTCTTCAGTGCTATTGGTGATGATGTCCCTTGCATCTCGATCTCTGTTGATCGTGGTGCGGAGGTCTTCATCACGACCCGATCCGCCGCCGGCCCGGTGTCGAGATGAACCGGGTTCGGGAGCGTCGGTGGTCGTTCTGCCTTGCATCTGGTGAACCTGGACGGAGGCGGCCTGCACGAGAGCCCTTACCTTTTCCAGGCCCGGAGTGTTAGGCGGTAGCCGATTGATTTCCTCGTTGATAGTAACGAGGTTCTGGACCGGTGTCTCGTAGACTTCGTGTCCGTTGAACTCGAACGTGCCGTCGCGCATCAAGTTCCGGGCGCTCCTCCGCTCGTGTTGATCCCGTTGGCGACGATGATCTTCAGAGCGAGGCTCCTGGAGTCGAACAGTACCAGATCCTGACGCGGCGGCTCCGTGTGGTCGTGCGGCTCTGCGAGTCGCCCGACTGGCATTGCGTCCTCGACGCTGGTTCCTGGCTTCGGTCGTCTCCTCAGCAGGAGTGACCTCATCTTCTGAGACAGGATTGGTTGGCGTTGCTGGCGCCACCATGTAACAATATGATCCGACTCCTTCTTGCGCGAGGTAGTCTTCCTCGGACTCGGAGAAGTCGGATGTGGGCGTGTAACGCTCCAAACTACTCGGAGTCAATTCTCCGAGTGATCCTAGTAGTTCCGGCTCTGTAGAGGCATCGGACACCGTGTATCCTTCCGGCAGATCGTCTAGGATTGAGGGTCCCAGCAGATCTAGCCCGCAGGAGTCGTTCCCAGAGAAGTAATCATCCGACTGGACGATGTCCTTCATCTTTTGCTTCCGAGCAAGCGCGCAAAAACCGGGGGTCTGAACAGCAATGACCTCAGGGCTATGGACGCGTGCAGGTTGAGCGTTTACGCTCTGCGATGATTCGGCGACGCGACTCTCAGGAGTCGGATCGAAACCGAGTGATGGTAGATCTGTTCCCGACTGGTTTGTCTTCGCGTTCTGCGAAGGACTCAGCGGGGTAGATCCGGCACGAGCAGAGGCGATTGGACCGGATTGGGCCGCGACGGCCGAAGTCGGCGCCAGAGAGGAAACCTCCGTGGCGTCCGTCGCATCCGCCGCCTGGGTATCCAAGGCGGCGGTGGTGATGACGTCCCCGAACTGGATCTCGACTTCGTCGACGTCCGGGAGGTTGCAGCTGTCCAAGATCTTGACGCGATCCATCGAGCTTACCAGATTGATCTCGGCGATATCCCCTACCTGGCGCGCCACTGTCGGTGATATTATCTCCGGCAGTCTTCCACGGGGTAGCCCACGGAAGTGATTTGTAATGCAGGGAAGATCGCAAAGATCGGAAGCAGGATGGTTAGGATGGACAGACACAAGGGTTTATACAGGTTCGGGCCGTCGACTCGACGTAATACCCTACGTCCTGTTTTGGGGTGTTGTATTGCGTATTTTGGTGATTCGAGTTGGTTCGAGTTGTGGTTGGTTGCTGTCTAGTTGTTTTGGAGGGGGTCTCTGCCCGCCTTATATATCGGGGGCAGGGTTACAAGTCGGTTTGTATCCGATTCTATCTCTAAGAATCCTTTCCTTCTTTACAATAATTCCTATTCCAACTAGGACTTCTCCTTCCAGATCCTTCCTCCGTGCGCCGACTTGTCCCGCACGTCTTCAGGTCCAGAACGATGAGGTGGGCCGCCCCCTTTTGGTGGGCTGCCAAGCTTGCTCGTGAGGCACCCGGGTACTATATCCCCCACAATCTGCCAACAGGAACAAGTAGGACTGATGCGTGAATATTTTAGTACTCCAATTTTATCGACAGCCAACATCAACGCCGTGGGCGTACAATTATATCCATTGTGTTTGAATATATGATGATCCATCAACTCACAATTTGGTTGGTATGCTCAATTGTTCCCACAGAAACCGTAGAAAACAAACTACTGTATATGAGACGTATACCCACATACATGGCAGATTTCCCGGGTACTTTGCAACTGGCTAGTAGAAAACAATTTGAATTTGTTCCATCTACGGCAACGGGTCGAAGTGCCCACTCTGGTAGGAAGTCCCGTCCTTGGGGTGTTTGATGGCATCGTCGCACGAGATGCAGAAGTCGACACTGAAATCCCACGGCATGCCTTTGTCGACGACGCCACCGACGCGGTCGTCCTCCGAGTCCAAGCGGCGCAGGCAGGTCGGGATCCACTCGCCCGTTTCCGCATCATAACTCACCTCGGCGAAGAAGAAGAAGCGCTCCGCCGACAGCCTCTCGCCGTGCCCGAAGAGGCCGTCCGCGGTGAGCATGGCGCAGCTGGGCCCGGCCTCCACGAGATCGTACTTGGCCTCGTTGTTGCTCGGGTCGGCGTTGTGGTGGCGCAGCGCGGCCTCCGCGAACGATGTCGCCTGGCGAATCGCTGCTGCGTACGGACATTGCCAGTGCTCCTGGGGTGACGCTGGTGTCGAGCACGGGTCCAGAAGGTGCGAGTCCGGCGGGGACGACGACGCTGGTCCCGAGCACGGCGGCCACGGCGACCACGGCGTGCCATCTTCGTCGGCCTGCTGCTTCGGCCACGGAATATCGGCGGCACCGAAATCGTTCATGTCGCCGGTCGCCCTGGATCGGAGTTGGAGGCTGCTGCCAGTGCCAGTCCGCCGGGGGCGGCGCTGGTCTCGAGCACGGCGTGGCGTTGTGGACTTCGACCTGCACCGGCTCAATGTCCGCTGCCCCTCCGCCTGCCGCCGTCGCAGGATGCTCGCGTGGGGCGGCGGCTTTGCTGCTCGGGCGTTCCGTCGAACAGGTGCCGCGCGTGGGAGACATGGCCGCAGGAGGCGTAGAGGCCGACGAGCCTTGTGGCGAGGGCCGGGTCGAGGCCCAGGCCGGAGACGAGGAGCCTCGCGTGGAGCTACCGGCCGGGCCGGAAGGCTCTGGAGAGGACGCAAGATCAGAGGGTGGCGGCGTAGTGGTTCTGCGGAGGAGATGGAGACGGGGAAGAATGGGCTTTGGGCTGGAGGCGGAGATGGAGAGGGTGCGCCGCAAATTGATGCCAGCCGGAGAGGGGTGCTCGTGTAGTCGTGTGGAAGGAAGAGGCGGGGAGGTGGCGGCGGAGGCGGGCGGGAGACGGCGAGGTGGTTGATTTTGAGAGGTATAGTTTTCCAGATGGGCGGCCCGGCCCTAGCCCGACGCGGCCCGGCACTATCAGGCCATCGGGCCCGGCACTATCAGGCCATCGGGCCTGATAGTGCCGGGCTGCGTCGGGCCGTCGTGCCAACTTAGCGGCCCAGGCCCGACCCTAAGGGCCTTTTATAGTGTCGGGCCGGCCCGACTGGCCCATCGGGCTATAGGCGGCCCAGGCACTACAGGAGCACAGGGAGGGGATGACGTCGGGGACGGAGGCCGGCGCGACGCCCCCAAGGCGGACTGCGGAGCCCCCGGCAGCGGCCGACGCGGCTCCGCCTCGCGCCCTCGACGGCGACGGCGGCTGAGCCTCACGCACCCGATGAGGCCGGCGACGGCGGAGGGACGGTGCGAGAAGGGGCGGCGGCCGGATCCGCGGCGTGGCGTGAAGAAGGGAGGGAGGGATCCCGACACGGCGCCGAGCTGTGGCCCGCAGGCCGGCGGCGGCGGAGCTGATGAGGGGGAGAGGGAAGGCGAGTGGAGGGAGCCGGCGACCACCTGCTGGCCCAAGCGGCGCAGCTTGCGGCCTCTAATGGCGGCGGCGGCGCGTAGAGGAGGAGCGCTAGCACGTTGGTGGAGGGAGGAGCGAGGGGCGGTGTGGAGTACGGGAGGAGGCGAGAGAGGGGTCACGGTGGCGGACTGGCGGCTAATTCTGGAAAGAAGAGGAAGAGAAGTGGGAAAGGGGAGAGGAGGAGGTTAGGGTTGGAGTGTTCTATTGGGCCAATGTTTAGAAAAGGCCTTTGATAGGCCGGTTATTTGAGTATGTATGCAAAGACATCAGGCCATTATCGGGCCGTCTCTTATCGTTCCGTGCTTCGGGCCGGCACTATGGGCCGAGGTGGCGGCCCAAGCACTAACACTTCAACAGGCCGGGCCGGCATTAGGCACTATCGATCGTGCCTCGGGCCGGGCTAGTGCCGTGCTTTTTAGGGCCGTGCCTCGGGCCGTTCATCGTGTCCAGCCCATTTGGAAAACTATATTGAGAGGGCGGAGGGCAGCATCGTCCGGCCGCGCCGACGGCGGGCTATGGATTGGTTGCTCGACAAGTATATATAGTACTGCAGACTGCAGTCGACTCAATAATCACCGCTGCTTTTGTCTACACTCATCGATTTGAATCTGGTCCAAATCTGATTAAATTTGCAAGAAACTTAACTGTCCTTCTTTAAGGCAACGCGACCATTGGCAATGCTAAAGGGCTAAGTATTTGGCTTTGTCTGATGCATAACTTGATGTACTCCCTCCGGTTTAGTATTAGAAGTCGTTTCGGACAAGGTTTGAGTCAAACATTGGGAATATAAATCATAAATAACATTTAAGTCGTTGAGTTTGAAAATGTAAAAATCATATAAATAGATTGGTCTTGAAAATTACTTTCATAAAAATATACATATATAACTTTTCAACAAATATTTTTATAGAAAAGAGAAGTCAAAGTTTTGCTTTGGTGACCGTGTCGCTGTCCTAAACGACTTCTAATACTGAACCGGAGGGAGTAGGTCTTTTATAGATTATAGGAAAAAGTCTAAATTACTCTTCTCAAGTATAAGCAGAGTCCACATAACCCCTTAAATTATGTTTTGGTTCAATTTACCCCCTAAACTATGACATTTAGTTCAATTTACCCCTTAATACAATTTTTCTTTTTTGTTTCTCCATGTACAAGTGGAATTTTGAGTTCAAAATTTGGAAGATGATAATAGACATCATAACACATGTTAGAAAAATACATCATAAATTTTTTATAGTTATTTTCGTATGGTAGGATATTTAATAATAAATTAATAATTGAGATACAAAATTATATGAAAAATAATGACAAAAAATTTATAATATATTTTTCTAACATACATTGCGGTGTCCCCTACCACCCTGTAAAATTTACTCAAGATTCCCTTATGTATGGAGAAACAAAAATACAAATCGCATTAGGGGGTAATTTGAACCAAATACCATAGTTTAGGGGGTAAACTAAACCAAAACATACTTTAAGGGGTTATCCGGACTTTGCTTATACTTGAGGGAAGTAATTTGGACTTTTTCCTAGATTATAAGGCATGGGGCCTGTTTAATTCTAGCAACTTTGCAAAAAGTTTACAACTAGAGAACCATGTCAGTTCTTTTTTTTCTCTCTATGCATGTGGCTCAATGCAAAAAGTTTTCATCATTTTTCACCATTTCAATGAATTTAAACAGGCTCCATGTTTAAATTTGCCTTTCTGAAACCATGGTTGATGACAAGTGGGGCCGGTCGGCCTAGGTGGGGCCGACCAGCCTAGAATTTTGGTCGAATTTTTTTTATATGCTAAGCAATGCATAAATGAAGTATGGATGCGTGTTTCGAAAATTAAACATGCCATGCTAATTGAACGGATTGAAATGCAAGAAAAGGGAAAGCATATTCTATATGCAATGCATGGATACGTACCATATACCTTATGGCGAGGGCTCGAGTTTTACGTCCTGAGCGGAACTCTCCGATGCTTCGATCGGGTCTGCTTTTACCCGCCATTCCTTTCGGACCAGACGGGGCTTGGATTCAAGCTCCTTATCGCGCTTTGCTTGCTCCTCTAGAGCTTTGGCTCTCGATATCCTTCGTCGTGCATGATAACGGTCATGCCTTTTCTTCTCCTTAGCGGCGAAGGCTTCCACCATTCTCATGAGTGATTCTATGGTTGGCATCCTGGGATTTCTGGGTATGATTTCTCCGACCATATTGACTTGTGGAGGAGTCTCTTTAGGACGGAAGGAGACATTTTCGGTTTCTCCATTGATCCTAAGTTGGATGGTCCCCTTCCCCACGTCGATGTTTGCATTCGCAGTACTCAAGGACGGTCTCCCAAGAATGAGAGAGTTCTTGGCTTCGGCTTCCATGTCAAGAACAATGAAATCCACAGGGACGAAGAAATCCCTGATCTTGACCGGAACATTTTCTTCGACTTTGAGGGGGTAGCGGACCGATTGATCTGCTAGCTGCAAACACATGGGCATAGAGACAAGCGAAATGTGTTTAAGGTGGTCGAAAACTACCTTAGGCATCACGCTGACGCTCGCCCCCAAGTCACATAGGGCATTGTCGAAATCTTGGCCTCCAATTGAACATGAAATCGTGGAGCAGCCAGGATCTTTCTTCTTCTTTAGGCGGGGCCCGAGTATAGCGGAGCTACACTCCTCGGTTAGCTGCACCGTCTCCCTTGTGGGTAGAGTCCTCTTATTTCTAAGGATATCCTTGATATACTTGGCATATGTCGGGAACTGTAAAGCATCAAGAAGTGGCATATTGATATATACTTTCTTGATTATCTCGACGAACTTGTCGAATTGCTCGTCGGCCACCGGTCTTCTCCTTCGTTCTGGGAACAGGAGGAAAGTGGGATCACGGCTGTCGCTAGAGACTTTTGGTGCCTCGTTCCCCTCCTTTGAGACAGGGATGGGTTCCTCGTCGTCTTCCTCTTCGGCGGCTAGCTCGGCGTCACTAGCTTTCTTCTGTTGGGTACCTGCATCTCTAGGATTGTGTGGACCCCGCGTGAACTTGCCAGTCCGCATGGTCACCACACTAACATTTTCCTTGAAGGGAACCTCCGGTTGCCCGGGTAGCTTTCCCGCATTGGGGTTAGGACAAGATGCGGCCAGCTGAACAACTTGAGTTTCAATCATTTTGTTGAAGCTCAGCTGGTTCTTAACAACAGAATTAAAAGCTTCTATCTGGAAGGCCATCGACTCCATAACTTTATCATTAGCAAGAAATTTCTTGCTAATGCTATCGTTAATTTGTTTCTGGCCGTACCAGATATCTTTTAAAGACGGCTGAAAACCATTGTTAGAGCTATTACCTTGCTGTTGGCCGAAGGGGAAGTTGGGCTTGGAATTCCAACCTTGTTGAAGATGGAAGCCTGAATTATTGTTGTTTACGATAAAGTAGGCTTCCTCTTGCGTCATCGGACAACTGTTATCCGAGTGTCCTGCTTCTCCACATGTTTCACATATGATTCTTTCCTCCATGATTTGATTCATCTCCTTACCAGGAGATTCCATCCTTTTCAAGAGGAGGTCCATCTTAGTCGCCAGCATATCAACGGAGTCAATCTGATGTACCCCCTTTGTGCGAGGGGCTTGTCTCTCTCCCACCCAACTCTGGTGAGAGGATATCTTTTCAACCAATGCTTTAGCTGCGTATACATCAAGCGAGAGGAAGGCTCCTCCTGCAGCTGCATCCATGAGCTCTTGCGATAGACGACTCAGGCTGTGGAAGAAGTTTTGAGTGATCAACCAATCTTCCACACTGTGGTGGGGGCAGGCTGCAATGTACTCTGCTGTAACACCCTCCAAATTAAGTAAGGATTTACTTAGGATTTATTAAGTTAATCATTAAATTTATTAGGATAATTATAGACTTAAAAGAAATAAATTTGGACAATAAACTAAAAATGGCCAAAGGGAAATAACAGGATGCTCTATAACTTGAGTGCTCGACTAGAACCCAAAACGAGTCTCTGAAACCCTAGAAACAATTAGAGAACATTTGGTTTGAAATTGAATTCAAACCCCCTTTAAAATCCCACTAGAATGAATGGAAAATCATTTAAACTTGAAACGGGTCGAAATCTTACGTCCAGTCCAATTTCCAAAGTCCACTTGGCCCCCTTCAATTCTTCCCGCTCGCGTCTCCCCCTCCTTTCCCCTTTCCCCTGCGCACAGCTCACTACCGGCCATGGCCCAGGACGCCTTCCGCCCGCACGGCCCGCACGCTCCACGTACCGCGCGGCCCACGCGCCGACACGGCCTGCACGGCCCACCTACGCACGCCCCTGCTTCCTCCCTGCCCTAGCCGCCGCCGCCACCGCCGGCCGCTAGCACCGCTGCTGCTGTTGCTCGCCGCCGGTGAACTCCACCGCCGCCGGCCGGACGCGTCGATGCCCACGTACCCTGCTCCACGTCGCGCCCCTCCACTCCTACCGCGTGTCCTCCTTTCCCCCCGCTGGTACAACTCCCTGCTTTCCCTTTCTTCCCCGCCACTGGCGCCATTAATGGCGCCAGAGCATTCACACCAACACCCATACCCCCTTCCTCCGACGCGCCCCCTACGACGCCGTAGGTTTTTCCCCCCTACGAACTCACCACAGCCACCCGATGACCATCGGCCGATCGAGATCGAACCCCGGGTCACCAGGGTGCCGCGTGTCACCACCGCCGGTCGTCACGGCAAGCCGGGTGCGGCACCGCCACCCCGAGCGAGCAACGACGCCGGCTTTTCTTGCAGTGCAACGTGGAGAGCACGGCCCTCCTTGCAGCGCGACGTGGCGCGCTCCGCTGCCCCTCCCACGCCTATAAAAGGGAGAGCACACCCCTCCCCTGCCCGGTACCGAGCAAGGCCGAGCCGAGCTCCCTCCCTCCCATGGTCGCCCCTCCCTTGACCTCCTTCCCCACAAGCTGGCACCCGGATAGGGTTCCCCTCGCGATCCTCTCCATGCTCGTGGCCTCCATTCGGTTCGTGGGGGCTGGAGTGCGGAGATGGGGGCGAGCTCCGAGCTCCCCCGCTCCTTCCCATGGTGCCCAGGCCGGAGGAAGAAGACGACCCCTCTGGGTCTGTCATCTTGCCTCCGCCTGCTGGCTGACGAGTGGGGCCGGGTGCCGTCCCGCCCGAATGGGCTCGGTCCACATGGACCACAGGCGCGCGGAGCCCCGGTCCACGGGCCGGCTCACGGTGCGGGAGCAGCCCCGCCCGTCCGTGCACTAGGCGGACATGATCCAGTGAACCATAGACTGAGCGCCCGCGGTCCACCGCGTCCACGCCCCCGGTCCACCAAACAGTACCCGCCCGGACCCCACTCCTCTGCGTCAGCCGCCCAGAAAACACTGCGTACACCCGGGTAAGTGTACACCAATTTCCATTCAGAGCCCTTCCTCACTTCCAAAAATTCCCCAAAAATACCCAAAAATATTAGGAATATTCCTAAGCCTATTAGTGCCACCCAATCCTTTTTAGCACATCATTAGCGCCTAAATACAATTAGGGTAAGTTCTAGCCAATAGAAGGCCGCCATCAGTGTACCAAGAAAATTCCCCTTTCCCTGTCTTAGCCCCATAAATCTCTAGAAAATTCCCATAAATATTAGGGATTATTCCAAACATTTCCATGTGCTTTGTTCCCTAATATTTATATCCTAAGCCCAGTCTAGCCATTTTAATATCCAAAACCCCGCCGTTATACCACCCGCATAAACCCTAGCCCCCCCGAAACCCCCGTCGCCATGCCAACCGCCCGCAAACCCCTAGATACCGATGAAACCCCTAGCCGTCATGCTGCCCAAAGATAGATAAGGATTCTCTAGAAATCCATATCAGTCATTCGTGATTTATTCCTTAGAAATCCATATAAATCCCGGAATACCGATGATTATCGTTCCAGCCATCGTCTAGGGAATTATTTAATAATTCTCTTATTCCCATCCATTAATCCATTAATTATTTTATATAATTAATGGGCTATTAATACAGTCTCTAGCCGTTATTCCTTAACCCTTAGCAAATCCTCCAATCCCTACCTCCCTTTCCATTCTTCCTTTTCCTTTTACGATTTGATTGGTGTACTATTATACTAATTGTTATTTTATGTGTTTTATCGATAGCATGACCGGGCCGACGAGACTTCGAAGCTCCAGAAGACCCGAAGCCCAGCCCGGTCAACCTACGAAGTACGCCCGCGTAAGGAACGCCTAAGGACGACAATGAAGGCAAGTCCTGCCAATAATATCACCCCCCTCACTAAACTTTACAGTATTTGCAGCATTAAGCTACATGGGGCATAACTGGGAGTGTATGCCTAGCATCGCTGTAGCTATAGGGTGCTTTAAGACTGGGAGTGGAAGTATGGCCTCGCTAGGAGGGTCCTAAGAGCCACTCTGATCCCAGCTAAGGACCGGTTCACGGGAGAGTCTTTCTAGTGCCCAGTACAACCTCGCATGCCAAAAAGGCATAGCCTACGGGAATGCCTATTTATGTGAGGCCTTGATTCACACACCACCAGCTGAACCTAGTAATCCATCCCAAGGAGCCGTATGATTGGCGCAGAGTGCTGACCGGCGAACTGGGTAGCGCCTGGTGCCGAGTCGAGCACGCGCCAAGTCGGGAAACGGGTATACTGGAGACAGGCCCAGACAGAGGGCTAGGACTGGGCGGCACGGGTTGACTAGGATACAGGGTCAGAGACCCTGAGGGCCAGAGGCCCGATGAGCTCATCAAAAACCCGGGTTGATATCCGCGAGGCGGACTGATTAGTAGCCCCTGCTTAGCCCCCAGTATGCACGTGGCTGGACCTAGGGAATGCTGACCAGCGATGGTCACCAGTGGGTACGAATCTCGTAGGTCGGTGCCGCCTAAGTACACGGTACGGGCCGACCGAATGCGGGGTATATAAGTATGACCTCTGCAGAGTGTAGAATCTATCTGGATAGCCGCGGCTCTGGCAAGAGTCCACTTAGTCAAAGCCCCGATGATTAGTCTTTACTATTTCTGTACGGGGAACCTGAGACGGCGAAGGTACCGTTGGTCAGGTTCGGGATAACATATCGGGACTGGCAGGGAGGAAGTGCCCCTCCAGGACCGACCTTTACATTAATTTAATTAATATATCTTATTATTGAATTTGTGGGATTTGCTGGGTATTCTCTTCGGAATACTCACCCTTGCTTTCATTGTCGTACAGGTTTAGACTTCAGGGCGAGAAGGTGCTACAACTCATTCCGGTGGAGGAATGAAGTTCCTACCCACTCTCCGCTAGCTTAAACGGTGAATAATCTTTTTAGTTATCCGTTATTTACTGCTTCTGATACTAATCTGTGATGAGATCTGTATCAGCGACCGATCCAGGACCTGATACAGGTAATCAATGGTCCTCTTGGTAAGGGGTCCCTACAGGGTGGTATCAGAGCTGTAAATAAATTCATAACACCATATAAGACAGCCCATAGGTATTAGGAAGCCATAAACCCTCTATTCTACTCCTATTTTTTGAAATTTCTCGAAAAATCCTTCTTCCATGCCCCGAATTCCCCTTATTTCTTGCTTAACTCCAATTGTTACTCGGACAGGTATGGATCATGGGAATAAAGTTCGGAAGATGATCCGCAATACGGAGATTATGAGATGAAGATTTGCCGAAAAGCAAATGCTGCCAGAGTAACTAGAGATCTAGTTGTAGAATTTTCTATTGGAAAATAAGCCTATGACTTCATTGTAACGTACTTTTGATTGTATAATGTTTGATTAAGCCCGGATAATAGTTTTCCCCCTCTCCATATAATAGATATGGATTTGATTGGTAGTTGATTGTAGAAATGCATGGATAGATCCACTCTTTCCTTTAAACCTGGGGAATATCTATAGCCCTTGTCCTTCTAACGTCGTCGATTCAAACAGAAGTCCAAAAATGAAGAAAAAGTCTCTAGAAAATATTTCTACATGTCTGAAACAGAATACGGAGTCTAATCCTCTTAAGCAGGGTAGGTTCCGAAGTGATTGAGACATTCTATTCGGAATACTTTATGGATCAGTCAAGGAGAACTCATACACCACAGATCTCAGGAAAATACAGATTAATCACATAAATAGTATAAGGCAAGTTTATACTATGAATGTGACAAGGTTTGAATTCCTGAATAAATATTGGAAAAGGAGACTTGTGGAAACTGAAGAAATCAATAAACAAGATATAAGGATTTTTCCTTAGAAACCCTAACCCGTCAGTTAAGAGACCCATAAACCATTAGCCAAACAGGTCCACTCTTTTCCCTACCAAAGTCGACTTTATCCATCACAAATATTTTCCGGATTAGCCAACAATTTCTTTGAATTAGGATTTACCATATCCATAAACCTCAAAAATCCCTATCAATCTTCCAGAAAATCCTATCCCTAAACACCAATCTCACAAGAAGCCGAAGAAATAGCCGAAACCTTGCATCTATTCCTAGAAGCATGTAAGTTTCCTCGCGAAACTGGCTTCTCCTCACCATCATCATTCCCGAGCAAAACCATCATCAATTCCTTTGAAGATTCGCCTCGATTCGATCCTACCGAGGTAATCAAACCCCAATCCATAAAAAGTATCGACCTGCAGACAAGCCGATACTCTGTTCAGCAAGGCTTCTGTCATCCATGACTCCCGAGAGAATCCCGTACACCTTCCCCAAATAAACCCACTTCTTCCCCAGATAAACCCACCTGAATTCCTGACTCGGCTTAACTTCCGAGATTTAGGGAAAACAAAAAGGAATCATATACACATATCGCCTCAGCCATACATTCCAACATCTACTCATTTTCAAAATACTATGGAGAACCTTCCATCAATCGCCTTCCTTTCCATAGCACCACCGAACCCAACCAATACTCTATCAAGGTACCCTGACCGTCAGACAAATCCCAAAGCTCTTCCTTAACCGGAAATCATTATGTTTCCTCGCAGATCATTGAGGTATGCAAGCTTCTCAAAGCATGCCCCTCAATCGCCATCCAACCACAAAAACCTTCCAACCGTCCCAGGGGTATCGCCCCATCACAACTTCTCAACAACCATCATCACCCAACCATTTATTCACTGCCACCCAGGAGCAAGCTACCCGAAGTCATGCCCGAGCAAACCACCTACAGCTTTGAGCTCAGCCGTGACCGTCATCTTACTCTAGAAGGAAACATATCTTCGACACCCAACAAAACCATTCCCTCACATTTTATTAGAGGAAATGGTTAAACCAGGCCTATCTTCTGGAAGCAGCCGCTCCGATCGGATACCCGAGAAGCAGACTCCCCAAACCTCAGAAAATAACCAGAACCATCCTCACGCCCTGCGAAGAGACCGCATGCCTTCCGCCACCCTCCTACAAAATCCAAGCTTGGCAATCTAAGAAATGAAGGATATAAGTAACAGGAGCAACACAAGGATGGATCATGGTACAAGACTGAAACAACTTGGTGATCTAGCAGAAAACTCACCACACAGAGATTCAAGAACCCGTCATCAACATGGGGTAAATAACTATGATCCAAAGATATGATCAACCGTCAAACAGCAACCCAGCTCCATCGGAATAGTCAGTAGGTTGCCAACCAAAAACCCTGCACTCCAGAAAGAGACACTTCTCAAAGTACCCAGAAGAATCACCATAACAAATTTTCTGGTGAGAAGTGGCTACCCAAGTTCCTCACCTTGGATTCCTCTCCTCCATCCAGCAACCCCAGAGGTTCTGCCAAACTCTCTGCAGGAAAGACTAGAATAGCCACAACTTCAACAGCAGTTAAAACCTTTCCTGAGGCCGGAAAATAAAAGCATCAGAAGAACGGACAAAGCAAAGATGCCGCTCACTACCAAGGAACTAGCTATCCCCAAAAGTAGCACATGCTCCAAAAGCTAAGGGAAACTTGGGTCAAAAACTAACACTCTCATGGACAAGGAAAACTCGGGAGTTAATTAAAAGAGCTTCGGATAAAGAAGTAACACCCTCAAGAAAATCCAGGAATTGAAGAAAGTTACGACAGAGATAATCCTGGTAATCAAAAATAGAACAATTAAGGGAGTAGTAAGATTCAACATGAATATATCCAAATAAAGAAAAACTTGGATAAGGAGTCTAAGCAGAAATCCTAGGAAGATATGGAAATCCAAAGTCTCTATTTGGAAGAGGATACAAAAATCCGAAAAATCCGCTTGGACGGGAAAATCTGAGATTAAGATCAGGGAAATCCCGAGTTGATCCTTTTTAAGTGGGGTAGTAACCCATGTGATAGAAAAAGGTATGTAATCTCAAGAACTTGAGGATTAAAACAACTCTGGGAAAAGTACTCCATCAAGTCACCCCCAAGTACGGCGGAAATTGATTGGATATATCCAGGGAATAATGGAAATAAATGTCAGTAATAATATTCCCGTTTATAGAAATGAGAAACAAATAGTTACAAGGAGAAAGAATTCAAAATTTAAAAGGAAGAAGAAACTCCTTTTAGTAAATATTGGAAACCTTGATTGACGCCGTAAGTTAGAGAAATGTGAGGAGGAAACCCTAGACATTCTTTCTAGCCTTAAATCTCGGGACGAGATTTCCTTAAGTGGGTAGATCTGTAACACCCCCCAAATTAAGTAAGGATTTACTTAGGATTTATTAAGTTAATCATTAAATTTATTAGGATAATTATAACTTAAAAAAATAAATTTGGACAATAAACTAAAAATGGCCAAAGGGAAATAAAGGGATGCTCTATAACTTGAGTGCTCGACAAGAACCCAAAATGAGTCTCTGAAACCCTAGAAACAATTAGAAAACATTTGGTTTGAAATTGAATGCAAACTCCCTTTAAAATCCCACTAGAATGAATGGAAAATCATTTAAACATGAAACGGGTCGAAATCTTACGTCCAGCCCAATTTCCAAAGTCCACTTGGCCCCCTTCAATTCTTCCCGCTCGCGTCTCCCCCTCCTTTCCCCTTTCCCCGCGCACAGCCCACTACCGGCCACGGCCCAGGCCTCCTTCCGCCCGCACGGCCCGAACGCACCATGCACCACGCGGCCCACGCGCCGACACGGCCTGCGCGGCCCACCTATGCATGCCCCTGCTTCCTCCCTGCCCTAGCCGCCGCCGCCGCCACCGCCGGCCGCTAGAACCGCCGCCGCTGTTGCTCAGCCGCCGGTGAACTCCACCGCCGCCGGCCGCATGCGTCGATGCCCACTGTACCCTGCTCCACGCCGCGCCCCTCCACTCGTACCACGTGCCCTCCTTTTCCCCCGCTGGTACATCCCCCCTGCTTTCCCTTTCTTCCCCGCCGCCGGCGCCATTAATGGCGCCGGAGCATTCACACCAACGCCCATACCCCCTTCCTCCACAGCGCCCCCTACGACGCCATAGGTTTCCCCCCCTACGAACTCACCACAGCCACCCGATGACCATCGGCCGATCGAGATCGAACCC
Source organism: Urochloa ruziziensis (assembly GCA_015476505.1). NCBI lineage: Eukaryota > Viridiplantae > Streptophyta > Magnoliopsida > Poales > Poaceae > Urochloa > Urochloa ruziziensis. Next base: position 7,877,286 of record CM027126.1, on the reverse strand, counting down.
CGGGTCACCAGGGTGCCGCGTGTCACCACCGCCGGTCGCCACGGCAAGCCGGGTGCGGCGCCGCCGCCCCGAGCGAGCAACCTCACCGGCTTTCCCTGCAGCGCAACGTGGCGAGCGCGGCCCTCCCTGCAGCGCGACGTGGCGCGCTCCGCTGCCCCTCCCGCGCCTATAAAAGGGGGAGCACACCCCTCCCCTGCCCGGTACCGAGCAAGGCCGAGCCGAGCTCCCTCCCTCCCATGGTCGCCCCTCCCTTGACCTCCTTCCCCACAAGCTGGCACCCGGAATGGGTTCCCCTCGCGATCCTCTCCATGCTCGTGGCCTCCATTCGGTTCATGGGGGCCGGAGTGCAGAGATGGGGGCGAGCTCCGAGCTCCCCCGCTCCTTCCCGTGGCGCCCAGGACGGAGGAACAAGACGATCCCTCTGGGTCTGTCGTCTTGCCTCCGCCTGCTGGCTGACGGGTAGGGCCGGGTGCCGTCCCGCCCGAATGGGCTCGGTCCACATGGACCACAAGCGCGCGGAGCCCCGGTCCATAGGACGGCTCACGGTGCGGGAGCAGCCCCGCCCGTCCATGCACTAGGCGGACATAGTCCAGTGAACCATAGACCGAGCACCCGCAGTCCACCGCGTCCACGCCCCTGGTCCACCAAACAGTACCCGGCCGGACCCTACTCCTCTGCGTCAGCCGCCCAGAAAACACTGCGTACACCCGGGTAAGTGTACACCAATTTCCATTCAGAGCCCTTCCTCACTTCAAAAAATTCCCCAAAAATACCCAAAAATATTAGGAATATTCCTAAGCCTATTAGTGCCACCCAATCCTTTTTATCACATCATTAGCGCCTAAATCCAATTAGGGTAAGTTCTAGCCAATAGAAGGCCGCCATCAGTGTACCCAGAAAATTCCCATTTCCCTGTCTTAGCCCCATAAATCCCTAGAAAATTCCCATAAATATTAGGGATTATTCCAAGCATTTCCATGTGCTTTGTTCCCTAATATTTGTATCCTAAGCCCAGTCTAGCCATTTTAATATCCAAAACCCCGCCGTTATACCACCCGCATAAACCCTAGCCCCGTCAAAACCCCCGTCGCCATGCCAACCGCCCGCAAACCCCTAGATACCGATGAAACCCTAGCCGTCATGCTGCCCAAAGACAGATAAGGATTCTCTAGAAATCCATATCAGCCATTCGGGATTTATTCCTTAGAAATCCATATAAATCCCGGAATACCGATGATTATCGTTCCAGCCATCGTCTAGGGAATTATTTAATAATTCTCTTATTCCCATCCATTAATCCATTAATTATTTTATATAATTAATGGGCTATTAATACAATCTCCAGCCGTTATTCCTTAACCCTTAGCAAATCCTCCAATCCCCACCTCCCTTTCCATTCTTCCTTTTCCTTTTACGATTTGATTGGTGTACTGTTATACCGATTGTTATTTTATGTGTTTTATCGATAGCATGACCGGGCCAACGAGACGTCGAAGCTCCAGAAGACCCGAAGCCCAGACCGGTCAACCTACGAAGTACGCCCACGTAAGAAACGCCTAAGGACGACAATGAAGGCAAGTCCTGCCAGTAATATCACCCCTCCCCCACTAAACTTTATAGTATTTGCAGCGTTAAGCTACATGGGGCATAACGGGAGTGTATGCCTAGCATCGCTGTAGCTATAGGGTTCTTTAAGATTAGGAGTGGAAGGATGGCCTCGTTAGGAGGGTCCTAAGAGCCACTCTGATCCCAGCTAAGGACTGGTTCATGGGAGAGTCTTTCTAGTGCCCAGTACAACCTCGCATGCCGAAAAAGCATAGCCTACGGGAATGCCTATTTATGTGAGGCCTTGATTCACACCCCACCAGCGGAACCTAGTAATCCATCCCAAGGAGCCGTATGATTGGCGCATAGTGCTGACCGGCGAACTGGGTAGCGCCTGGTGCCGGGTCAAGCACGCGCCAAGTCGGGAAACGGGTATACTGGAGACAGCCCCAGACAGAGGGCTGGGACTGGGCGGCACGGGTTGACTAGGATACAGGGTCAGAGACCCTGAGGGCCAGAGGCCCGATGAGCTCATCAAAAACCCAGGTTGATATCTGCTAGGCGGATGATTAGTAGCCCCTGCTTAGCCCCCAATATGCACGTGGCTGGACCTAGGGAATGCTGACGAGCGATGGTCACCAGTGGGTACGAATCTCGTAGGTCGGTGCCGCCTAAGTACACGGTACGGGCCGACCGAATGCGGGGTATATAAGTACGACCTCTGCAGAGTGTAGAATCTATCTAGATAGCCGCGACTCCGACAAGAGTCCACTTAGTCAAAGCCCCCGATGACTAGTCTTTACTGTTTCTGTACGGGGAACCTGAGACGGCGAAGGTACCGTTGGTCAGGTTCGGGATAACATATCGGGACTGGCAGGGAGGAAGTGCCCCTCCAGGACAAACCTTTACATTAATTTAATTAATATATCTATATTATTGAATTTGTGGGATTTGCTGGGTATTCTCTTCGGAATACTCACCCTTGCTTTCATTGGCATACAGGTTTAGACTTCAGGGCGAGAAGGTGCTACAGCTCATTCCGGTGGAGGAATGAAGTTCCTACCCGCTCTCCGCTTGCTTAAACGGTGAATAATCTCTTTAGTTATCCGTTATTTACTGCTTCTGATACTAATCTATGATGAGATCTGTATCAGCGACCGATCTAGGACCTGATACAGGTAATCAAGGGTCCTCTTGGTAAGGGGTCCCTACATCTGTAGTCGCTCCCAAGCTTCTGGGACTGACTCTCCGTGTAGCTGCTGAATGCTAATGATTTTTCCTCGTAGGGCATTGGTCTTGCCCACCGGAAAGTATTTGATCAGAAATGCGTCCGCGCAAGTCTGGCAGCGTCCTTCAAAAGATGTCTTGTTGGCATAGAACCATTCCTTGGCTTTCCGAAGCAAGATAAATGGGAAAAGTTGTGGGCGGATGCTGTTGATCGGTGTGCCATTGAGATTAATGGTGCTGCACACCTCCAGAAAGTTCTGAAGGTGATCGTTGGCGTCCTCAATCACCTTTCCACAGAAAGGGCTGGCCTGAACCATATTGACCAGGCCAGATCTCAGCTCAAATGCCCCTTCCTGTGCATTCAACAGTCTTGGGAAGTTGCTGCATGACGGGGCTGGGAACTCACGGAGTGTCTTCTTCGGCTGAGCCATTATCTCTGGTGATTCTGGAGCTGAAGAATATGATGAACCTGAATCTGATTCAGACTCGGAGTCGGATGATGACTCGGCTGTGTTGCTTGAGCTGAGTGAAATTTGAGGAGGAACGTATCTCCTTTGCACTATTCTTCCAATGCGTTCTGGATTAGGACCAAAGTTTGATGGTAGGTTGAAACCAGTCATGCATTACCCTGCAAACACATCAAAGATAGACGAATATTGCAGTGGGGAGGTCACTAAGGTTAGTCATTGGTAAATCTGTAAAGATTATCAAATAATTCAACAATAAATTTAGCCAATTGCTTCCCGGCAAGGGCGCCAGAAATGCTTGTTGGCACTCCTTAGCGTCACGTTTTAGTAACGCTTCAAGAGCGCGAAGATATATCATTGTATGCAAAAGGATTCTGCAAGCACACAAAATAAATATCTCACTGTAGCACTTCACCTAGGGAGTTATCCTAGGGTATCATATTTATATTTCCGTAGGGAAGCAGAGTGGTTAAAGTGTACTGAAGAATGAAATGATATATCTTGCTAGAAATATCAAGCCACAAAACCCAGGGGCACAAACTCTAAGGTTTGGGGATAATGGTCAAATAAATGACCAGATAGAAGGTCTAAAAGACCAGCGACATAGGAGCACCTAATTCTAATGAAAAGGAAAGACATTGGGAGAGACCGGACCTAGACACTTCCCAACTCAGAGCAAAAGACACTCTAACCTTAACCTAGACTCCAGCTTAGATACCGGGAACAGAGCTCGCTTCGACGGCTAGAACGGGAGAACCTCAGAACGGGGTGAGAGAGGGGGTTCTCCGGGCTCAGCATACTGTTTTGAATACACCTGAACGTGGTGGACTACGAAGGACGAACAGGACTGTCACCACCTGCCGCCTACCACTGCAGTTCCGTGGGGGTGCAACACACTTCCTAGTTAATCAACAAGCCAGACACCACGTCTGCACTCGATGATTAAGACTTCTCTTGAGGTTGTCAAGAGAAATCCCCGTCTTCCCTAAGGCGTCTTACGACCCGATCAAGGTGAGCAAACCCGCGAGATAAAGCCCGGTAGAGCTAAACCAAACTCTACACTAAGACTAAACGGGGAAAAACATTAATCTAAAGAGATCAAGGTCTTTACTCTAAAAGAGCAAGAATCAAGAGACAAAAGATAAACTTAAGTTCTGAAATAAGAAAGTAATTGTATTGATAAACTCTTCAAATGAAGGAAAGGATACAAGAGCTTTACCAGAACCCCAAAGACTCCGAAGATCTGAGCTAAGCTCGACTCGACTCTACTCCCAACTCTAATCCTAATCTAAGAAATGAAAAAGATACAAGAGCTCCCTTCAAGTATGAACTTGAGTAGTGTGGTGTGTGTCTCCCAAGGTGGATGAGCGCTGCTTTTATAGCCGCCAGGGGGGTGGATCCTAGTGTCATTAGCAAGCTAAGGACCTGCTTAGGGTTCACGCGAAGGGGGAGTCTTGGCGGCCACAGAAGGAGGCCGATCGGCCTCATCTAGGCCGGCCGGCCTGGTCCTGGTGCCACTTGGCACCGACCTTTGCAGGAACGGTCTTGATGCTCTCCTGATATCGGTAGTAGTTGCGTTTAGTTGAAGCTGTCCGAGAATCCTAGGTTGGTGGGCCCTTCAATCCATGTGTTTCCCACTCTAGGCCTTTCGGGTCCTTGGATCAAACCGACATCAAGTGCACGTCTTGTTGGAGGTACGACCATGGGCCCACAGGGACACATGGATTATTTCCAGACAGAGTCGTACCAGGCGTGAAGAACACGAGTAGAGTACTGCAAGGACTCTTCTCGTTATGGAAACTAGTCGTATGACTTGTAAACCACTCGGATTGGCTTGTAAAGCACTCTTCGAGTAGTAATTGGTTAGGATTCTACTCGAAACCGACCTTGTAACCCTGCCCGCGGTGTATATAAGGCTGGGCAGGGACCCTCTCCAAAACAATCAAGTCTCCCAACAGAGAGACAGACGATCTCATCAATACCAATCACCACACAGGACGTAGGGTATTATGCCTTCTAAGCGGCCCGAACCTGTATAAAATCCTGAGTCTCTTAGCCTTTGCGTTCCTGATCTCGGCGAAACCCACCTGAAACTCTACTACCTCGGGATACCCCTCGGTAGGATCGACGGTAGAACACCGACATCTGGCGCGCCAGGTAGGGGTTTTCCTCGAAGATCCCATGGAGAACGCAATGGTGACCTACATTCAAGCTGAAGCGCCTCAGGAGGGCACAACGTTCCACTTTGGCTCGTGGGTCTACGCCGCCGACGGCTCGGGTGGCTTCTACAGCTTCATCGAGACACCCACGGAGTTGAAGCAGGCGCAAGCGCCCATCGTGGAAGATTTGGCCAAACAACTCGGCGAGATCACGCTCGCGGACCTCATCCGCGGGCAAGAGTCCGAGTCGATCACGACTACGGAGAAGCAAACAACCCTCCCACCCCAATTCTCATTTGGACTCCGTAATTCGACCCACGCGTATTGTGAGGCGTTACGGAGCCAGTTCGAGTCCGTCATGGACTCGAAGCGGGACGTCCCAGTCCGAGTCATGGCAGGACACGCCAACTCTTTGAGCCAAGCGGTCCCCGAATACCACTCCAACTCGGACGAGGAAACACTACAAGACGATGGCGAATATGACCTCGTGATCTACGCCACGCCTGAAGGAAGATCAGTGTACCAAAGAGACAGGATCCCACGGGACGTCTACGAGTCCCGCCAGATCTTTGTACTCTTTGGGCCTGAAGCTACTGATGACCTGCCGTTCCAGTATAGCACACCGCTGTTGCCAGAAGAGGAAAGCTCTACGGAGCTCGTCACCCCAAGCTCCAGCGACTCCGTCGAACCCAATCGACAAGTCTTCATGGCTGGCGCAGCAGCAGCTGGCGACGTCGACAACGACCCGCGCTATGCTTTCGAGCTAGAAGGAGATATCTCTGCAAATGAAGACGCACCCGCTGGCGAATCCGCCCAAGCGGCCATGGACAGAGAAATCCGGAACAACAGGAGGGCTCAGCGCCGCCTAAACGCTCGCAATCGCATCATGGCCGGGCGCAACCTCGCTCAAGAGTTCGCGCGAGTGGCACGCTACGACTCTCCTATGGCTAACGCCATGGAGAATTCCTATCACGTCCGCAGCCTGCCAAGAACCCCAGAAACAGCAGCTGCACTCGAAAGGATCAACGACATGGTCCGCACTCTCGACAAGGCCATCGCCGCCGCACCATCACGCAGCGAAGAAGTCGAAAGCAGCGGACGTCAACCTACCCACGACAGGCATCGTCCACCAAATCCAAGCCGACTAGGAGAAGCCAACCGCGCAGAAGGCGCACCCCCACACCGACCAGAGGATGATCGTCAATGAGGCGGACACACTCATCGCAACGACGCTGCCACGTCATCCCACAGGCCAGCACACAGTGCCGACCTTCGGCAAACCATCAACGCCAATCGCGACGCGCGCTCCATCCTTGAATCCTAGAGGCGTGATGAAGCCCGGGGGTACAGGGAAGAAGATGACGAGTACCCAATGTTCTCCAGGGACATCCGGATGGCGGTTTACCCGCAACCATTCAAACTGGTCGGCTTCGAGAAGTACGACGGCAAGACCTCCCCTGAGTCGTGGCTGCGCATCTACTCTACGGCTATTGAGTGCGCGGGTGGCAACACCACCATCAAGTGCAGATAGTTCCCAATGGCACTCGAGCCCGCTCCACTCACATGGTTCGAAAACCTGCCATGACGCTCCATCGACTCCTGGGAACGCCTAAAGAAGATTTTCGTGTCAAACTTTCAAGGCACATACAGTCGCCCCAAGACTCGACACGACCTCACCATGTGCAAACAGCACAAAGGAGAAAGCGCGCGCGACTACATGCGCTGCTTCATGGAAATCAAGACTCTGGTGGTGGACGTCTCTGATCGCGACTGCATCGACTTGTTCCAGAACGGCATCACCAACAGGTTCTTTGATAGGCAATTTGGCCTGCATCGTCCAAGGACTCTGGATGCCCTGCGTGACCAAGTTGAGACGTGGTCTGAGCAAGAAGACCGTGACCTCGAGAAATATGGCCCTCCCCAGGGTTGGGAGAGGCAAAACAACAAAGGCCAGCAGGGCTCCCAGCACAATAAACGCAAGCCAGACGACACAGTCGCAACTCTGGATACTGGCATGCGAAGCCAAAATAAGAACTACCCTGGCTAGAGCGACGTTGAGAAGATCATGGACAGGCCGTGCCCAATGCACCCAAAGCATAGGCACACCATGGGCCAATGCTATGATCTCCAACGCATATACGCCGAAAAGGATCGAGAGAACAAGGCCAAGAAGAAGCCGGCAAGGGAACCACTCGATCCTGAAGCCAAGAACAAGGAAAGGGCCGACGACGAAGATGAAGAAGACGACGAGGACCAGACGCCCAAGTTCCAGAAGCCCAAGAACGTACTCATGGTCATCATGGGCGGCGACTATGGTTTCCCCACTCGGAGGAAGCATAAGCTCGCTCTGCGGCACATCATGGCAATTGAGCCAGCCGTCCCAAGGTACCTAAAGTACTCGGAGGTTCCAATTACCTTCTCTAGGGCAGATTAGTGGAATAGCTACGATGAACCAGGGCAATTTCCACTCGTCCTGGACCCCATGGTGGCAGGATCACAACTCACCAAGGTGCTCATCGACGGCGGGGCGGGGCTGAACGTGCTATTCTCTGGCACCCTGAAGAGGATGGGACTCGACATTGAAAAAATGTTGACTCCCACCGAATCCCCGTTCTATGGCATTGTCCATGGGAATGGCAGTCTCCCTCTCGGCCAAGTCACATTACCAGTCACATTCGGCACGCAGGAGAACTACAGGACGGAGTACATCAAGTTCGAGGTGGCGGACTTTGAGACCTCTTATCAAGCGATCCTTGGACATCCTGCTTTGGCCAAGTTCATGGCCATACCACACTATGTCTACCTCGTCCTCAAGATGCCTGGACCCAGAGGCGTCATCTCTATCCGCGGCGACTTGCGACGATCATACAACTGCGACAGAGAGGCTGTGGAGTTTGCGGCTACCACTCAGGTACCCAACGCCATGGCCCAGATCTTCGCAGCGGCTCAGAAGCTGAAGCAGTCAGAGTATGAGGTCCCCAGCAAGGGGCCCGGACCACACAAGGCGGCCATCCCTGAAGATGTGGCGATCAAGGACGCACCACTACTGGAAGGAGACCAGTCGAAGACCACCAAGATCGGGGCCGGCCTAACCCCGAAATAGGAAGGCGAGCTCGTCTGGTTCCTGCAAGCGAACCGCGACATCTTTGCGTGGAAACCTGCAGATATGCCAGGAGTGCCAAGGAACCTGATCGAGCACAGCCTTAATGTTGATCCCAAAGCTACACCCAAGAGGCAACGGTTGCGACGGTTCGCAACCGACAAGCGAGAGGCGATCAAGAAGGAGCTGGCGAAGCTACTCGCTGCAGGATTCATCAAGGAAGTCTTCCATCCCGACTGGTTGGCAAATCCAGTCTTGGTGAGAAAGAAGAACAACAACGAGTGGCGCATGTGCGTCGACTACACTGATCTCAATAAGCATTGCCCCAAGGATCCCTTCGGATTACCACGCATCGACCAGGTTATTGATTCCACGGCTGGCTGTGCCTTACTTTGCTTTCTTGATTGCTACTCGGGTTATCACCAGATATCTCTGAAAGAGGAGGATCAAATCAAGACGGCGTTCATCACCCCTTATGGTACTTATGCTTACACCACGATGTCTTTTGGGCTAAAGAACGCTGGTGTGACTTACCAGCGCGCGATCCAACTCTGCCTTGAGAAGCAACTTCATCGCAACGTGGAAGCCTATGTCGATGACGTGGTCGTAAAGACCAGAAAACCAGAAGAACTCATCGCTGATCTGGAGGAGACTTTCGCATCCCTGCGGAAGTGGCAATGGAAGCTAAACCCAAACAAGTGTGTGTTTGGAGTACCCTCTGGGAAACTTCTCGGGTTCATCATCAGCCACCGCGGCATCGAGGCCAACCCCGAGAAGATCAATGCCATCACAACAATGGAAGCTCCAAAGACCATCAAAGACATCCAGAAGCTCACTGGGTGCATGGCGACGCTGCACCGATTTATCTCGTGACTTGGAGAGAGGGGCCTCCCCTTCTTCAAGCTACTCAAAAAAGGCGACAAGTTCCAATGGAACGAAGAAGCGGCAGCAGCATTGGCGGATCTCCAGCAACATCTTCAAAAACCGCCAATCCTGACTGCTCCCCAGGACGACGGCAAAGAATTGCTGCTCTACATCGCAGCAATGACTCATGTGGTGAGCACTGTATTGGTGGTTGAGCGCGCCGAGGACAATCTTGCATATCCTGTGCAGAGGCCGGTTTAGTTCGTCAGTGAAGTACTCACGGAGTCCAAAGTTCGATACCCAGCGGTGCAAAAACTACTCTACGCAACACTCATCACATCCAGGAAGCTGCGCCACTACTTCGACACGTACACCATCACGGTGGTGACAGAGTTCGGCTTGGGCGATATCTTACATAACCCGGACGCGACCGGGCGAATTCCAAAGTGGGCCGTCGAGCTTGGCGCCCTCAGCATCGAGTGCAAATCCAAAAAGGCCATCAAGTCGCAGGTGCTAGCAGACTTCAAGGCAGAGTGGCATGAGAATCAAGTGGATATCCCCGTCGGCAGACCAGAGCACTGGACCATGTACTTCGATGGCTCCCTGAAACTCGAAGGCGCCGGCGCAGGAGTACTTTTTATCTCGCCCAAGGGCGATCAACTTAAATATGTTCTGCAAATCTTCTGGAAGGTGTCCAACAATGAAGCTGAGTACGAGGCCTTGCTACATGGTCTACGACTCGCAATCTCTTTGGGAATCAAGAGGCTGATGGTGTACGGCGACTCCTCTGTCGTCATCAACCACTGCAACAAGGATTGGGATCACCAGAAGGAGAACATGGATGCTTACTGCGAAGCTATGCGCAAGCTAGAGAACAAATTCACAGGACTCGAGTACCATTGGGTGGTCCGTGATGACAACGTCGCTGCTGACGTACTCTCCAAGCTCGGATCCACTCGTGCAGAAGTTCCAGCAGGAGTCTTCGTCCAGGAGCTCCACAAAAGAACCATCGACTTCGAGAAATCCACACCGTCACACAATGACGAACACGGACCAGATAGAGAGGTCTTGACAATCGAAGAAGACTGGCGTGTCTCGTTCATCGAGTACATCAAGAACAAGACCCTGCCTTTGAACAAGACTGAAGCTGAACAAATCATCCGGAGATCGAAGAATTATCTACTCATCGGCGATCAGCTCTACTTCCGGAGTTCCCTTTGATACTTGTTGATTCAACAAAGTATACATCAGTCAAAATCTAAAGAGTAGCTCACATGACTACTTTCCAGGATCCCTGAGTACTTAGATTTAACTAAGACCAGGCTGAACACCTGTAGAGGCCAGCTAGCCTTATAAAGCAACTACCCACAAGTGGTAATTTCAAATCTCTGAGTACTTATTTAAAAGTACTCCAGAGTCTACTCCACAACACGAGTAGTAATTTCAAATCTCTGAGTACTTATTTGAAAGTACTCCAAAGTCTACTCCACAAGACGAGTAGTAATTTCAAATCTCTGAGTACTTATTTGAAAGTACTCCAGAGTCTACTCCACAAGATGAGTAGTAATTTCAAATCTCTCAGTACTTATTTGAAAGTACTCCAGAGTCTACTCCACAAGACAAGTAGTAATTTCAAATCTCTGAGTACTTATTTGAAGGTACTCTAGAGTCTACTCCACAGTATGAGTAGTGATTTTTAAAATCTTCAAGTACCAGTTATCAAGTGCTTTGAAGTATAACTCGTAAAATGAGTAACAATTTCATGGCACAATCATGTCAAGACAACACAAAGCAGTTGCAATTCATACTGCGCATATATACATATATACATATCATACATATGTTGCAATACATCTTGTTTCTTACAGGATTACAAAGTTAGAAGAGCTTCAAAGTTCTCTACAACTTCTATTGCTATGGGCTCAAAGTGCTTCAGGTATTCCTCAAATTGGGTCCTTTCACAGTCCTCTGCTCTACCAGTCGGAACATCATCTATCTCCACTTCTGGGAAGAAGGACTGGACGATCGCCAGCACGTGATCTGCCACATAACAGCAGGTCTTCTTCAAACAGGCAGTGAACTTGCCAGGGGCTTAATGGATACACTGCAAGAGTGGTTTGGATGACTCTTTGGGCATATCATGATCAATGGAATTCACCAATGTGGTGGCCGCCTCAACCCGTTGCAAGTTATCAAGCCAAAGCTCGACTTCAGCTTGTGCCGCGGTACTGCCGCATCGCCAATATGCTCGTGATGAACTCAAACTAGTCGGAATCAACTCTGACTAGTCCGCTTCATCGACAAATGACAACAAACAAGCTAAGTTACTTGTTTCAATTATTTTATTAAATTCTCTATCTTGTTCTAACAAGATTGGCCAAGCGCCGACTACTTTGTTTGGATGACAACTCTCTAGGCCGCACAGCGTGCTATCACATCTTCGCCAGCTTCCATGCTCGGGGGCTGACGCTAAAATTACAACTCGGTTCGCCATCAAGCTTACCTAGTTACCTTTCTCCAGCATATTTGAGTCGCCAAGTACCAATGATGGGGCCTCGACTACATTGGCACCTGACTCCTGTTTTTGGGGAGATCGCGGCGTGACAAGTCAACCATGACCTCCTCTGTTTTGCTACTCTATTGATGGTGGCTATTTTGACTACATACTACTCGATGCATCTCCGCTGGCTCCTATGCTCGGGGGCTGGGTACAAGAAAACCACTCGATTGACAAGAATCGATGTGACCATTATTTCTGGGCGCAAATTACCACTCGGATGATGATCTCCAAGATGATTTGATGAACACTAAGTTCGCTGGACCCTTGAATTGATCATTCTGAATCGTTTCAAGGCTCGGGGGCTGATAGGCTATATACAACGACTGTTGATTTTATTTTTTCTGACTTAAATCAAGACCCTTGGCTTGATTCTTTGATTCAACCCAAGGCTCGGGGGCTACTTGATATCAAGTGCAATTTTTCCAAAATTGCATATTTCAAGAACAAGATGAAGATTCAAGATTCTGTGGACCCTCAACCAGATTCTTCGATTCAACTTAAGGCTTGGGGGCTACTCCATATGGAGTACGATTTTTATCGCACACCATATAATATTTTGAAGACTACTGATTTGATCAAGATAAACGGGGCTTAAGCACCTCATGGCCTCGTGACAACCAAGACCTGTCCAAGACTGATCAAGCACTCGAAGAACTCGAAAAAGCACTCGATTGGCTTGGCAAGCACTCGGTTGACGATACTCGACGATGAAGCGCTTGGGGGCTTGTTGGAGATACGACCATGGGCCCACAGGGACACATGGATTATCTCCAGACAGAGTCGTACCAGGCATGAAGAACACGAGTAGAGTACTGCAAGGACTCTTCTCGTTATGGAAACTAGTCGTATGACTTGTAAACCACTCAGATTGTCTTGTAAAGCACTCTCCGAGTAGTAATTGGTTAGGATTCTACTCGAAACCGACCTTGTAACCCTGCCCGCGGTGTATATAAGGCTGGGCAGGGACCCTCTCCAAAACAATCAAGTCTCCCAACAGAGAGACAGACGATCTCATCAATACCAATCACCACACAGGACGTAGGGTATTACGCCTTCTAAGCGGCCCGAACCTGTCTAAAATCCTGAGTCTCTTAGCCTTTGTGCTCCTGATCTCGGTAAAACCCACCTGAAACTCTACTACCTCGGGATACCCCTCGGTAGGATCGACGGTAGAACACCGACACGTCTCCTGATCATCTTGGATTCTTAACTTAGCTTGTGGATCAGTTACGTGGCCAGACGTGGCCAGGGGAGGCCGGTCGGCCTGGGTTAGGCCGGCCGGCCTGGCTTTGTGCCAGGTTTGGCCCTGGTTTCTCTTGATTTGTCCTGCAAGCACAACTCATCCAAAACTTGTGGAATTGGTCAGTAAAAACATGTTTATGTATGAAACATGGTATGATCATCCTCATTTTACTGAAATGTTGACGGTCACTACAAGGTTATAATGGCCGTCAACAGGGATTATTTGCAAACTAATGGATTATGGTGAGATGAGTGGGGGGTTTAAGTGCTAAAATAACCCACTTGTACCCCTGACCCTCGGATGAGGATCCTGTGGTCTTGGTTGGAGTTCTAATAGTTTGCACACGAAGTTGGTTCTTACATGATACGTTGCCTAGATTTTTCTATGTGTTGCTATTTCAATCGCAAAAGAGTTTTATACCATAGGTTCCCATCTTAACAACTAAATATCCCAATTCTAGAAAAAATAAACACACAATGTAAAGTCCAATAAGTAATGCAGAAGGTAAATGAGGTAACGAATGCAAACTTTCAACACGATAACTATGGAACACCCATGCAAGGGAAAATGCTCCCCCATCATGTAAGTCTGTAGAGAGCCAACCAATATTCCCCATGCACAAGTGGGTTTATGCCTGCCTCTGCCAAATGCTCCTCATTATCTTCACTAGGTAGAGCTTCAACCAATTGTGTCGAGCCTCTCCTCAGTATCACAATGTGGTGCTACACTAATAATTTGCTATTGATGGATTAGTTATGCTTAATAGATTTTTCGCGAATTAGCCTTGGGGTTCTGCAATTAGTTTTTATAGTCCTCTTAGTTAGCATCCGGACATTCGATGTGATAAGGGCTAAAATTTAGCCCAAGGGTCCAAACACACCCTAATGGTCGCACACGGTGTGCACAATGCATGCTTCAACTTAGCCTTGTTGTTTACCCTTATATCGCCAATTTGTCCTCTAATTGCGAACACCATATGGTCCTGTCTAATTTGTTGGTGCCACTTTCAGCAGGATTCACTTCCTGTCTTGCGTGTCTTTGATCCACATTCTCATTTACTATGTATCAGGCTTCCTTTAAAATCTTTTAGAGCTTATTTGAGGTGTTTGATCATCAAGTCTATCACCTTGTATCCATGAGTCCCATGGTAGTGTCACGCAATTACCAAAATTTTGATGGTCTAGCTAAATCCACTTTTACTTACAACTAAACTTTAATCATGACAGACAATGATACTTGCTTGATTTATTTTAATATATACCGCCATTGCCCTCAAGCACTGGAGTGCCGGAGGTGAGGGTCTGAGCATCTCGTCCCTAACACCACAAGAGAAGGCACCCGAAACCCTAACTTCGCCACCCCTCCTCCCTACTCCCTCCCTTCCATCTTGCCGCCGCCGAAGCTGGCCCACCAGAAGCCCGTGCGACAGCTATGAGGGCGGTGTTGGTAGTCGTTATTATACGATTTTACCACCAACATTCCACACTATTTCAGGCTCATCTTGCTCATAACAAAGTGAACTTGATTATTTCTAATGAGTTTCACAAGTTTTGTACAATTTGTGAGTGAAGGAGCAGATGGGGAAAAGAAGGAGCAAATTGGGCACAGGGCCAGGCCGGCCGGCCTAGGCCAGGCCGGCCGGTTCCCTTTCCCCTCTTCTGGCCACGACATTGATCCACAAGTCTACTAATGTATCAAGGATGATCATGAGCCGTGCATTTGATGTCGGTTTCATCAAAGGACCCGGAAGGCCAAGTGATGAGGACATCCCTAGTGACTCTCACAGCACCACACATCCATGTGTTGAACAAGATAGGAATGTCAACAAGGGACCAATGACTCGGGCGAGAATGCAACAACTACAACAAGAGGTGAACTCGTTTCTTACTGAGTATGAGTATGCAACTACTAAGAATTATTTACTACCTAATAGTGGTGCATTACTTGTGCTCAGGTTTGAAGAATGCGCAATGTATGAGTAGGCTCCTCAACACGCGAAGGGAAGCGGCTTGCAGACGGTGTGCTGTTGTTCCAGATTTTGACTTCCAAGTTCTTGGTGAATTCTGTACCAATCCAAGAAGTTTCACCATGGTTATCCTGTACTGCTGGAAGCGCCATGAAGTCTATTTTCCAACACAACTGACAGATCATCATTTGGAGTTCTGTAGCAAGCGCTATGGCTGATTTAGTAAAGACTGTTCTGGGTGTGCAGTTCGGCCGAACTGGGCAAGTCGTGTTTTGTTCCAGACATTAGATTTTCGCATTGGGCCTATGTCCAAGGCCCCCAGCCCAACTAGGAGGGATGTTCCTAGTATAAATAACCCTTGTGGTACTGTAGGAAATCCTAACCACGAATTTGAGAACAAATATTCAGAGAAGCCAAGTGCTCTTATCCTTAGGGTTGTGCCATAGCTGCCCCCTTGAGGATAGGGAGATTTCTCTACCATTTGTTCTTGTGTTTCCTTGTGATTTGCAAGAGCATTGCCTCTACCTTGCGTAGTTCAGGTTAGGCATCGACAAAGTGTGTGGTTGGGCGAAATCATTTGTCACAGGTGGCTATTCGAGCAGTTGTTGGTGCCATCAGTTTGTCAGGTTGCACGGGTCAAGTTATCCCCTCGATCCTACTGAGAAGATCGGGCAACCCTCCGCATCATCTAGGGTGGGATAAACATGTATTGAAGGGCCCACAACCTAAGATTCTTGGACAGCTTCAACCGAACGCAACCATTAGCGACTTCAAGACATCATCCAAGCCGTCCCTGCAAAAGTTGGTGCCACTTGGCACCAGGGCCAGGCTGGCCGGCCTTGATGAGGCCGACCGGCCTCCCGCCGTGACCCCTACGCTTCCCCCTTCGTGTGGATGTTAAGCAGGAGGTTAGCTTGATGATGACGCCAGGAACCGCCCTTGGAGCCTATAAAAGGACACCCCACTCACCTAGAGAAGACACACCACATTGGAGAGAAGAGAAGCTTAGTGAAAGTGCTCTCATCTTTAGAGTTAGAGTCGGGAGAGAGTGGGTGAGTTGCTTGGGTGACAGCCAAGCTTTGTAGAGAGAATTCGGGATTTCTTCTCGGCCTCATCTCAACATTTCCGCCCCCCGAGGAATATATTTCAGGAGTTATCTTCAGTAAGTCCTCGGTCTCTTGCGTTTAGTACCTCGCTAGTTTACAACTTACTTTCAGTAATTTATGTTATCTATCATTCGATCTGCAGGATCCTGAGTCTGCGCGAGTGACAGCGACTCTTGTTTGGGGTTTCCTCTATAGCCTTTCGCGTTGGGTGGAGGTCAGTAGCTGAAAGCCTAGGTGTGGTGCCTGTGCTGGCTAGCTACCTCAGGTTGTGTTGCACCCCACGGAACTGCAGTGGTAGGCGGCAGGTGGTGATAGTACTGTCCGTCCTTTGTACTTAACCACATTCGGGTGTACTCATAACAGTAGTGTTGAGCCCAGAAGAACCCCTCTCTCACACCGTTCTGAGTTCTTCCCATTCTAGCCGTTGAAGCAAATCAGGATAGATTTAGATAGATTATCTGGGGTAACGAGTAGATAACTAAAGTCAAGCTCTCTACCCACTTACCTTGTGCTCCCTGGTGGGTCCGGTGAGGAAAGTTCTAGGCTAGTCGCGTCTACCGTTCATTGGATTTGACATCCAGGTTTCTACTCCCCTGGTGAAAGGCTACATCGTACTCCGTGCACTTGCGGATTTAGTTAGGCTAAGGAGTGCCAACAAGCTTTTCTGGCGCCGTTGCCGGGGAACGGTAGCAACACTAGTGTAGGATCTTTTTAGTCGTATACTTTACCCCATAACCATCTACCACATGGAGTTTTCTCCTAGTTATCCGACGGTTCCATCTAACGAGTATTTGGAACCGCCATCATCCTGCCACCCCATACCACCTCATGGCCTCGAGATTCGTCCTAGTCTCGTTGCCATGGTTCGTGCACAGTCTTTCGGTGGAACGAAGGACGAAAGTCCCTATGCTCACTTGCAGGCTTTCGAAGAGAATTGTTCTCTTCTCATTATACCCGACGTCAACCAAGACACCATATGATGGAAACTTTTCCCATTCTCTCTGATGGGGAACGCAAAATCTTGGTATGACCGGAGCGCAAGGAGATTTAGTTGAGATTGGATCAAATTGAAGGATGAGTTTTGTTTGTTCTTTTACCCTGTCTCTAAGATCTTGAAGCTCAGAGTCAAGCTGATGACATATCAGCAAGGCGATGAGTCACTTGGAACCACGTGGGAGCGGTTCATTCAGTTGGCCAACTCTGGGCCACCGCATAACCCTTCATCCATTCCACCACGAACCAGGCGCCTGATGAACTCAACAAGGAAACTAGGCGCCTGATGAACTCAACATTGAAACCAGGCGCTGAACCCCCCAAACAAGATTGCAGCGCCAGAGCAACTGATTCCACCGTCAAGCGAAAGGTGTAGCGACGAAAAGTAGCCAAAAGGAAGAAACATCCATCGAGCGAGGAGGAGGGGTGGTGTACCGATTTGCAGAAGCGGTGGAGCACATCCTTCTGAAAAGCGATTCCAGGCGAGAAGTCCAACTTATTGACAAGATCCAGTTGATGATCCATAGCAGAACACCACTGGATGGGAATGGCAAGGAAGAAGATCGCCGACCAGGGACGAGAGTTGGACAGATCGAGATCTTCAAAAATTGCCTTAGTCACCGCTCCGTGAAAACCGGGGCCTCTCATCCCCTAGATTCTCGGATTCTTGATCCTCGAGGTGATCTTGTATGCATGATTATTCCCGAGGGTGAGATTTTTCATGCTAATTTTTCTCGATCATTTGGTCATTCTCATTGTTTGATTGCCGGTACTTCTTCTGAGCTCTGGAGGTGGCATAGGAGGTTGGGTCATGTGAGCTTTGATTTACTCACCCGCTTGAGTGCTCTTGACCTTATCTGAAGATTGCCGAAGCTCAAGTTTGAGAAAGATTTGGTGTGTGAACCTTGTAGGCATGGTAAGATGGTCGCTTCTTCCCACCCACCTTTGACTGAGGTGATGACTATGCGTCCTGGGGAGCTTTTGCATATGGACTTGGTTGGTCCAGCTTGCATTCGCTCAGTCGGTGGGAAGTGGTATGTTCTTGTTGTGGTGGACGACCATTCTCGCTATGCTTGGGATTTTGAGGTTGAAAATGAGAATAATGGTGGTGCCATGAGAGCTATACGCAGTGACAATGGTATGGAATTTATGAACACTCGTTTTGATACCTTTTGTCGTGATCTTGGTCTTGAACACCAGTATTCGTCACCATATGTTGCTTGCCAAAATGGTGTGGTTGAGAGGAACAACCGGACTCTTTGTGAGATGGCTAGGACGATGCTAGATGAGCACAGGACTCCTAGGAAATATTTGGCAGAGGCAGTAAATACAGCTTGTCATGTGTCAAATCAAATTTTCCTTCGTGCTTTCAAGAAGAAAACTTGCTATGAGCTTTTTCACGGTCGTACTCCACGTGTGAGTCATTTCCAGGTGTTTGGTTGCAAGTGTTTTATTCTGAAGAAGGGAAATCTTGACAAATTCGAGTCTCGTTCGATGGATAGAATTTTTCTTGGTTATGCTAATCACTCCCAAGCATATCGTGTGCTCAATCTTGAAACTAACCAAATCATGGAGACTTGTGAAGTCACATTTGACGAGACCATTCCGTGTAGCTCTTTTGTTTTTGAGTGTGCAGGTGATGAGGAGATGGGACAATCTATCTTTGAGGAAGAATAGGATGATGAGGAAGATGATGAAGAAGGTCGTGCACCGAATGGAAATCTTGTACCCTCTACTTCCACTACTACCACGACTTTCAACGATGGCCCCTCTGCTACTCCTTCATCGAGTCACGTTCAGGATCAAGCTCAAGTGGAAGCTGCTGGTGAGGGGGAGGCAATCTCGAGGCGAGAAGCTCCCCGACGGGTGCAGAAGGATCATCCTTCTTCAAGGATCATAGGTGATTTAGATGAACGCACTACACGGTCAAGGTCACAAAACATCTCCCATTTCGCTCATTGAGCTTTTGTTGCGTCTTTTGAGCCCAAAAATGTTGGACATGCATTATCTGATTCTGATTGGGTCAATGCTATGCATGAAGAGCTTGGAAACTTTAAGAGAAACCATGTGTGGGAGTTAGTTGAACTACCTCCAAATTGCCATCCCATAGGAACCAAGTGGGTTTTCAAGAACAAGAGGGGTGAGGATGGTGAGATAGTGAAAAACAAGGCGAGGTTGGTTGCTCAGGGGTTTTCGCAGCAGGAGGGGATAGATTATGAGGAGACATTTTCTCCTGTTGCCCGTTTGGAAGCAATTCGGATCCTTCTAGCATTTTTAGTTGCTAAAGGGTTCAAATTGTACCAAATGGACATGAAAAGTGCCTTTTTGAATGGGGTGATCGATGAAGAAGTGTATGTGAGGCAACCCCCTGTGTTTGAGAGTGAGAGGTACCCACACCGAGTGTTCAAACTCCACTGAGCATTATATGGCCTAAAGCTAGCACCCAGAGCGTGGTATGGCAGGTTGAGGGGGTTCTTGCTTAGCAAGGGGTTTGAGATAGGAAAGGTTGACAGGACACTCTTCTTGATGAGGCATGGCAATGATCTTTTAATCGTTCAGATATACGTGGATGATATCATTTTTGGTGGCTCTTCTCACAATCTGGTTGCCAAGTTTGCAGATGATATGAGCAGGAAATTTGAGATGTCTATGATGGGAGAGTTGCAGTTCTTTCTCGGACTGCAGATCAAGCAACACAAGGATGGGACGTTCGTGCACCAAAGCAAGTACACAAAGGACATTCTCAAGATGTTTGACATGCACGACTCCAAGCCGATGACCACTCCGATGAGTACGACTATAGCCTTGGATGCGGATGAGGACGGAGAACCAGTGGACCAGAAGGAGTACCGGAGCATGATCGGCTCCCTCCTCTGCTTGACGGCTATGAGGCCAGACATACAGTTCAGCGTGTGTCTGTGCACTTGTTTTCATGCTTCACCGAGGACTTCATATCGGCAGGCCGTCAAGAGGATTTTCAGGTATCTCAAGTATGCTCCAGTTGGGTCTTTGGTATTTGTTGGCACTCCTTAGCCAAACTAAATCTGCAAGTGCACGGAGTATGATGTAGCCTTTCACCAGGGGAGTAAGAACCTGGATATCGAATCCAAGAAACGGTAGACGCGACTAGCCTAGAACTTTTCTAACTGGACCCACCAGGGAGCACAAGGTAAGCGGGTAGAGAGCTTGACTTTAGTTAGCTACTCGCTACCCCAGACAAACTATCTATATCTAATCTGATCTGCTTCGACGGCTAGAACGGGAAGAACTCAGAACGGGATGAGAGAGGGGTTCTTCCGGGCTCAGCACTACTGTTATGAGTACACCTGAACGTGGTGGAGTACAAAGGACGGACAGGACTGTCACCACCTGCCGCCTACCACTGCAATTCCGTAGGGTGCAACACAACCTGAGATGGCTAGCCAGCACAGGCACCACGCCTAAGCTTTCAGCCACTAACCTCCACCCAACGTGAAGGGCTATAGAGGAAACCCCAAACAAGAGTTGCTGTGACGCGCACACTCAGGTACCCACAGATCAAATATAAATAAAATAGATTGCTGAAAGTAATTCATGAACTAGCGAGGTACTAAAGGCAAGATACCGAAGACTTACTGAAGATAACTCCTGAAGTATATTCCTCTGGGGCAGAAATGTTGAGATAAGACCGAGAGGAAATCCTGGACTCTCTCTACAAACCTTGGCTGTCACCCAAGCAACTCATCCACCCTCTCCCTAATCTAACTCTAAAGATGGGAACTTCTCACTAGACTACTCTTCTCAGGATCATTGGTGTTGTGTTTGTGATCTTCTGGATCAAAGACGTGGCAAGGGGCCACAGAAGGGGCCGGTCGGCCTATGCTAGGCCGGCCAGCTTGGCCTTGTGCCCAAAGTGGCTCCTCTTTTGCTTGATTGCTCCTGCACTCACAAATTATACAAAACTTATGGAACTCATTAGAAATAATCAATTTTACTTTGTTGTGAGCAGGATGAGCCTGAAATATGACGGAATGTTGGTGGCGAAATCGTATCGTAACGACCACCAACACGCCCCCTACCTGAACTTTGCTAGTCCCTTAGCAAAGAATGAATTAAATCATCAGGACTTAGCAAGATCAGGGTCATGAATTCAAGGCATACACAAGTCATATCTCCGATTTTTCTTTCATACCTTGGATTCCGGTGGCTAACACCCTCATCTTCATCAATTGAGTCTTAAAACAACTCATTGATTGGTCGAACACTTCTTTCTCATGGTATTTGGAGTTTTTGATAATTTTATAAAGAAAGCGAGGCATACCCTTGTTATTTCTCAACATCTCTCGATCACTCATAGTGTTTGGATCCTCACCTTGGCTTAGAATCAAGCCTCTCCTATTTCTATGTTATAAGGTGGAGCTTTTTGGGATCGGTGTTGCTCACTCTTCTTTATTTATTTTGCAAAATCGAAAAGCTTGTCTTCTTCATTCATACCACTCATAAATCTTGGCAAAGTGCATGTGTATTTTGGTGCTTGAGTCCTTATTCTAGCATCTTTCTTCTTCCCCCTTCTCTTTCTCCTTTTTTTTCTGAAGATAAGGAGTGTATCATTCCCTTCTTCACTTTTTTTTCAGGGGGATGAAGAGCTCTGACAACTTGGACTTTATTGATGCACGTGTACGTGGATGGCCATGATGAACAAGGTAGCACGAACATGAAGGCAAGTAATTCGAGCAAGCTCAAAATTTAGAAGGTGGCTTTGTGGAAACTTCAACTTGAATTTGTTATATGGCTTTGGATAGGACATTTCAAGTTGATGATAACAAGGGTAGCCTTAAGTTTTACTTTCAAAAACAATCTCCAAAACCTCGAATCGGAAGGTTCAACTCCTCAAATCATCATATCATAAGAATCAATTAACAAGGATCAGGCAGTCCTATAAAAGTTCCAAGGTAATGAAATAATTTCTCAAGAAATATCACAAGTATATCCAAGATATCATTCAAAAGGGTTCACTTCCATGAATTTTGATCAAGTTTTAAAATTATTTAGCCAGGAATTTCATATGAATCAAAATCATGCAAGGATCAAACTTAGAGGTCGCAAACCCTGTCCTGGAGTTGAACCGACGGAGTTGGCCACAGGCCTAGGCCGATCGGCCAGTGTAGGCTGGCCGGCCTAGCTTTGTTGCCAGGCGCCCTGATTCAGGTTCCTCACGTCTGTGATTCATGGGATTATGCAGCGGGCACAGGATCTCCTCGAGATGCAACAGTAGGGGGCCGGCCGGCCTGGCCTAGGCCGGCCGGCCTCGCATTGTGCCAGATCGCGTCCCGCTTTGTCCAGTGACCAATACACCTCCTGTGCATCTTAGTTTCTGCGTGCTTCACCAGAAATTTAGTCCGAGGGTTTGGTTGGCACACAAGTGTGCACCAACCATTTTTTTTATAAGAGTTACTTCTTTCAAACAAATTTATTTTTATTCAATTCAAGGGAAACAAATATGGGGGTGCTGCATATTAGAGAAATTTGAAAAGAAATAAATCAAAGCAAAGATTAAACTAAGCACCCAAAAGCTAAACTAATCTAGCCTATCTACTCCTCCTTCGGGCGATAGAGGTGTGCATTGCCGGTGGCCTTCGCATGGTGCTTGACCTTAGAGGTCATTGCCTTACGGAGGACCTCGATCTTGTCATCGGCCTCCATCTGCCCGATCACCGCCTCCGCCACGCGCTCGTCCATGTTATTGACCTTGAGCTGCAGCGCGGCGAGCTTCCTTCTCAACTCCTCCACGTACTCCTCCTCATCGGACCACTCCATCTGCCCGGGAGGTCTTGGATCAGAGGGGGCACCATGAAGCGCTTCCTCCCTTCATCGGGCTTCATTGGGGCTGAGAAGAGCCCCTTCCCAATGCCCGGGCCGCTCTGGCGTGGAGGGCTAGGACTCCGCGGGGTGTACTGCGGCGAGTACCCCGGTGAGGTGGAGATGAAGAGCGGCACGATCTCCTTCTTGGATGGGGAGGCGACGAGGCGCTTCCCGATGGCCTTCTTCGGGGACAAAAGTCCCGTAGTTGGCCTTCGGGGCATCTTCGGCTGCGAACTTCCAGTGCCTTCCTCCTTGGGATTAAGGAGAGAGGCTCTGCCCGAAGGGGAGCCAAAACGGCAGCGAGGGGAGGTCGGCCGACCTGCCATAGGCCGATCGCCCTAGGCAGGCGGCACCGTGCCTCCGGCTTCGTGGTCACGGCTTCGACAAACTCGGCCCTCTCAATGATCCTGACGCTGCTGACATTGGAGGAGCTCGGCATCCCTTTTGAGGATTTGGATGGGGATAGGCTACTCCGGGAAACCGAGTTTGAATCGTGGTGGCTGGATTGGGAGGCCATGGGTGGAACTCTCGAAGGTGGGATGTTTCTGGAGAAGGGAGGCTCGAGAATTCTGAGGGAGAAGAAGAGTGGGGAGCCTTTCATTTTAAAACGACTCCCCTCACCCAAAACCCTACGGATTCTCGGAAGGGATAACAGGGAGAATTTTTCGAACAAGGAGCCTCCTGAGACGAGCCCGGGCTGGGCCGATCGGCCTGAAGGAGGCCGGCCTGCCTGGCCCTGTCCCGGGTGCTTCTGAAAGTTTTCGTGCTAGCTCCCCTCTCTCTTCTTCCAGAAAATTCTTTGGATTTGGCTAGAAAAAGTTTAAAGAAAAGGAAAAGAAAATAGAAAAAAGAAATCTATCCTAGATAAGGGTCATTTTTAGGTCCCGCCCGGACCTGGAGTGGGTAACTCTGTAAGCTCATAGATGTCCATCTCTTTGAGCTCCGGCATTTCGGATTCGAGAAATATTTTCAATCTTTGGCCATTGGCCTTGAAAGTATTTCCGTCATTATCCTGGAGGGTTATCGCGCCATGATCGGCGGCATCTAAGACTTTAAAAGGACCTTCCCACTTACTTCTAAGCTTACCATGACCAAACAAACGAATACGGGAGTTGAAGAGTAATACCTGATCTCCCGCTTTGAAATGCTTGATCTTGATGCGCTTGTCGTGCCGTCTCTTTGTTCTTTCTTTATAAAGCTTAACATTGTGGTAGGCCTTCTCCCTCCATTCATCCAGTTCAGCCAATTGCATTCTTCTTTTGAGTCTGGCTATCTGGAGATCCATATTCCACCTCTTTATCGCCCAATGGGATTTAAATTCGAGCTCAACTGGTAAGTGGCATGTCTTGCCGTATACCAGTTGGTAGAGAGTCATCCCTATCGGTGTCTTGAATGCTGTTCTATATGCCCATAGTGCTTTCGGTAGCTTTCGCTTCCACCCTGTTCCCATTGCATTGACCGTCTTTTGCAGAATGTTCTTGATTTGTTTGTTTGATATTTCTGCTTGCCCGCTGGTATGGGGGTGACAAGGTGTAGCCACTCGATGGTTTACTCCTATGTCGCTTAGGCACTTTCGAAACGTCTTGTCGATGAAGTGTGATCCTCCATCAGTGATCACGACTCGAGGTACTCCAAAATGGGGAAAGATGACTTCTTCGAACATCTTTCTTGAATTCTTCGAGTTGGCTGCCGTGCAAGGAAGTGCCTCCACCCATTTGGAAACATAGTCAACTGCCACCAGGATATATTCACACTGCTCGGATGCAGGGAAAGGACCCATAAAGTCTATTCCCCACACGTCAAAAATCTCCAATTGGAGGTTATTTTGCAGTGGCATAGCATCACGGGCGTTGATATTCCCGTGTTTCTGAGACCTGGCACATCTCCGTACGAATTCCTTAGCGTCTCCATACATAGTCGGCCAGAAGAATCCACTTTGCCAGACCTTTGCATGGGTTCAGAAAATTCCGTAGTGTCCTTCGCACGGTGATGAGTGGCAACGATCAAGGATCTTGTGTGTTTCCTCGTGAGGGATGCATCGTCGGAGTAATCCATCTGCACAAACGTTGAATAGGTAAGGGTCATCCCATAGGTGAAATCTGCTGAGGTAGATTAACTTCTTCTTGTCTTCTCCCGGAGGCACATACCCAGTCACCATGAAATTTACCAAATTTGCATACACCAGACTGGATGTGGTGACATGAGGAGAGTATCATCTCTGAGATAATCATTGATCGAAAGGTCCGACCCTTGGACTTGCATTCTTGAGAGATGATTTGCCACACAATTATATGTCCCCTTCTTGTCTAGTATTTCTAAATCAAACTCTTGAAGGAGAAGAATCCAACGGATGAGTCGTGGCTTAGCGTCTTTCTTTGTCAAGAGGTACTTCAGTGCAGCATGGTCTGTGTATACTATCACCTTAGCACCAACCAAGTAAGATCTAAACTTATCCATGGCAAACACCACTGCCAGGAGTTCCTTCTCCGTTGTTGCGTAGTTCAACTGAGCTCCGGTCAATGTCTTGCTTGCATAAGATATGGCGTAATGCTGTTTATCCTTGCATTGACCGAGCACTGCGCCGACTGCATAGTCGCTAGCGTCGCACATTATCTCGAATGGAAGATTCCAGTCAGGTGGTTGTATGATGGGAGCTGAGATAAGTGCCTTCTTAAGGGTGTGGAAGCGACAAGGTAATCATCGTCGAAGTTGAAGGGTGCTTCTTTAGCCAATAGGCTTGTAAGAGGTCTGATTACCCGAGAGAAATCTTTGATGAATCTTCGGTAGAAGCCAGCATGGCCCATAAAACTTCGCACACCCTTGACATTCGTCGGGGGTGGTAGTTGTTTGATAACTTCTATTTTTGCCTTGTCAACTTCTATCCCTTTTTCTGACCCTTGTGCCCCAGCACAATTCCTTCTCTGACCATGAAGTGGCACTTCTCCAATTTAGGATGAGGTGATGCTCTTCGCACCTCTCGAGAACCTTTTACAGATTTCTGAGACATTGGTCAAAGGTTTTGCCATAGACGGTGAAGTCGTCCATGAATACTTCCATGATTTGTTCAATCAGGTCAGAGAATATCGCCATCATACACCGCTGGAATGAAGCAGGTGCGTTGCATAGGCCAAAAGACATCCGTCGATAGGCGAATGTTCCGTATGGGCAGGTGAAGGTAGTCTTGCTCTGGTCATCGGGATGGATAGGAATTTGGTGATAACCAGAGTATCCGTCAAGGAAGCAGAAAAATGAGTGGTTTGCCA
Source organism: Urochloa ruziziensis (assembly GCA_015476505.1). NCBI lineage: Eukaryota > Viridiplantae > Streptophyta > Magnoliopsida > Poales > Poaceae > Urochloa > Urochloa ruziziensis. The sequence continues at coordinate 7,850,952 of CM027126.1, read as the reverse complement.
GCCGCTCAAGCATCTCGTCAACGAAGGGGAGAGGGAAGTGATCTTTACGGGTTGCTTTGTTGAGCTTCCTGTAATCTATACACATCCTCCATCCAGTAACGGTCCTTTGAGTAATAAGCTCATTCTTCTCGTTCTGGATAACTGTCATTCCACCCTTCTTTGGCACAACTTGAACTAGGCTGACCCATTCACTGTCTTACACGGGATATATTATACCCGCGTGCAGAAGCTTCAATACTTCTTTCTTGACTACCTCCCTCATCGCATCATTTAGCTGTCGTTGATGTTCTCTAGACGGCGTATGGTCCGGCTCCATATGTATGCGATGGGTGCATAAACTGGGGTTGACCCCTTCAAGTCCTGTAGAGAATACCTGAAGACAGACCGGTGTTTCTCTAGGACTGTGATAAGCTGCCGAGTCTCATTCTCTGTCAGTTTGTCACTGATGACGACTGGCGAGTGTCGGTCGTTGTGGAGGAAAGCGTATTTGAGTCCAGGAGGCAGCGGCTTCAACTCAGGAGGGGGGTGTTGTGGCTTTTCTTCCTCGTTGAGTTTCATAAAGCCGTCCGTTTCTGCCTCTTGGATGAAATGGTTAGCATCTTCAGCCTGTGATGACTGAGCTTGCTCTGCTTGAGCCGAGCTAACTGCTTCTTCCACTAGGTCTGTCTCGGATCGAGCCTCTGCGATGGTGTTAACCGCTCGCACAAAACTGATCGGGATGATCTCTTTACCAACTTTGAACTGTATCGTTGCTCGATCGCGGTTCGGGTTGGCATGGTGCTCTATTGGCTGTCCAATCAGGAAGAAGTTGTCACCTCTAGGGACATCGAAAATGTGGAAGTCTAGGAAAATCCTGTTGTGTCCCATGTGTACGGGCACAACACGGATGATTCCTTTACATTCCATCATTTGGCCGTAGATCCACTTGAGGTACTTACGGGAGAAGGACCGGGGTTCGTCTGGTTGCACTCGTGCTGCAAATGCACTTGATATAATTACTCCCGACCTTCGGGTCATAGGCAACTTCCTGAGTGTCAGTTCCCTCAATAGTGCAATGGAGTACTCTGAAGTTGCGGGTGGTTCGGATGATGTCTTCGCAACTTTCAATTTCCTCCATCCATTCCTTGCTCATGATCGCAGATAAACCCTCAATCTGCGGTACGGCTTCTGGAATGAATGCCTTAGACCTTGAACTTGCGCACACTTGTTCCATAGGCATACGTGATGTATTGCGAGTCTCCAAGTACTCTTCTTCTGTAAAGAGCTCGGGAATAAAGTGTGGCAGATCATCAAGAATAGTTTCTTGGTCAGAGGACATGAGGTGTTCGAACACTTCCTCTATGATCGGAGGAGGTGGATCAAATGTAATGGCAAGGATTGGCTGCTTGTCTATGGGGGTTGTTGATGGTGTTGGTGGGTCGTCGAAGACTCCTGTGTACTCGGTAGAGCTGAGAACATTTTCCAAGATTTCTCGTACCTCGTCCACTGTCTTGTATAACACTGACCCTGCGGAAGTGATGTTCAAGAACTATGCACTTTTCGGCTTCAATCCACCAACAAAATGCTGCATAAGCATTTCCTCTAGAATGTTATGCGGTGGCCCTGAGTTGGCCAATTTTATGAACCGCTCCCACGTGGCTCCAAGTGACTCATCGCCTTGCTGATATGTCATCAGCTCAAGTCTGAGCTTCAAGATCTTGGAGACAGGTAAAACAATAGACAAAACTCATCCTTCAATGTGATCCAATCTTCGCTAAATCTCCTTGCAGTCCGGTCGTACCAAGATTTTGCATTTCCCATTAGAGAAAATGGGAAAAGTTTCCATCGTACGGTGTCTTGGTTGACGCCGGGTATAATAAGAAGAGAGCAATTCTCTTCTAAAAACCTGCAAGTGAGCACATGGACTTTCGTCTTTCGTTCCACCTAAAGACTGTGCATGAACCATGGCAACGAGACTGGGACGGATCTCGAAGCCATGTGGTGGTTTGGGGTGGCAAGATGAAGGCGGTTCCAAAAACTCGCTAGATGGAACCGTTGGATAACTAGGAGAAAACTCCATGTGGTAGATGGTTATGGGGGTAAAGTGTACGGCTAAAAAGATCCTACACTATTGTTGGTACCGTTCCCCGGCAACGGCGCCAGAAAAGCTTGTTGGCACTCCTTAGCCTAACTAAATCCGCAAGCACACGGAGTACGACGTAGCCTTTCACCAGGGGAGTAAGAACCTGGATATTGAATCCAAGGAACGGTAGACGCGACTAGCCTAGAACTTTTCTAACCGGACCCACCAGGGAGCACAAGGTAAGCGGGTAGAGAGCTTGACTTTAGTTAGCTACTCGTCCGCTACCCCAGACAAACTATCTATATCTAATCTGATCTGCTTCGACGGCTAGAACGGGAAGAACTTAGAACGGGATGAGAGAGGGGTTCTTCCGGGCTCAGCACTACTGTTATGAGTACACCCGAACGTGGTGGAGTACAAAGGACAGATAGGACTGTCACCACCTGCTGCCTACCACTACAGTTCCGTGGGGTGCAACACAACCTGAGATGGCTAGCCAGCACAGGCACCACGCCTAAGCTTTCAGCCACTGACCTCCACCCAACGCGAAGGGCTATAGAGGAAACCCCAAACAAGAGTCGCTATCACTCGTGCAGACTCAGGTACCCGCAGATCAAATATAAATAAAAGAGATTGCTGAAAGTAATTCGTAAACTAGTGAGGTACTAAAGGCAAGAGACCGAGGACTTACTGAAGATAACTCCTGAAGTATATTCCTCTGGGGCGGAAATGTTGAGATAAGACCGAGAGGAAGTCCCGGACTCTCTCTACAAAGCTTGGCTGTCACCCAAGCAACTCACCCACTCTCTCCCTAATCTAACTCTAAAGATGGGAACTTCTCACTAGACTACTCTTCTCTCCTTTGGATGGTGTCTTCTCAAGGTGGGGGGAGGTCCCTTTTATAGTCTGCAGAGGCGGTTGCCGGCGTCAAGCTTAAGCTAAGCTTGTGCTTAACTTCCGCGCGAAGGGGGGCACGTGGCGGCCTCAGGGGGAGGCCGGCTGGCCTAGGCCATGCCGATCGGCCTGGTCTGGCTTCCCCATGGCACCACCTTCTTCAGGGACGCTCTGGATTGATCCTTGAGGTCGGTAACGGTTGCTTTGGATCAAAGCTGTCCAAGAATCCAAGGTTGGTGGGCCCTTCAATCCATGCAAGTGTAGCTTAGGCCTTTCGGATCCTTGGATCAAATCGACGTTGATCGCACGTCTCAGGATCATTGGTGTTGTGTTTGTGATCTTCTGGATCAAAGACGTGGCAAGGGGCCACAGAAGGGGGCCGGTCGGCCTATGATAGGCCGGCCGGCCTGGCCTTGTGCCCAAAGTGGCTCCTCTTTTGCTTGATTGCTCCTGCACTCACAAATTATACAAAACTTGTGGAACTCATTAGAAATAATCAATTTTACTTTGTTGTGAGCAGGATGAGCCTGAAATATGACAGAATGTTGGTGGAGAAATCGTATCGTAACGACCACCAACAGTATTCTGCTGCTTCCTCGCTTGCTCTCCATGGTTATTCTGATGCAGATTTTGCTGGGTGTCGTGTAGATCGCAAGTCTACTTCTAGACAATGTCAGTTTCTTGGTTCGTCTCTTGTGTCTTGGCCTTCTCGCAAGCAGTCTAGTGTAGCCCAATCCACCACGGAAGCCGAGTATGTTGCTGCCGCTAGCTATTGCTCCCAGCTGCTTTGGATCACCTATACCTTGAGAGACTTTGGCTTAGATTTGTCTAGTGTACCACTTCTTTGTGATAGCACCAGTGCCATAAGCGTAGCCAAAAATCCTGTGCTCCATTCCAAAACCAAGCACATAGAAGTGAGATACCACTTTCTGAGAGATCATGTGGAGAAAGGAGATATTGAGCTTGCCCATTTGTCTACCCAAAACCAGCCTGCAGACATCTTCACAAAACCACTTGACCAAGTTACCTTCACCCGCTTGCGAGGAGAACTTGGTGTGTGTTCGCCTTTCTGAGCTAAGTTTTGGAGACTTTGTTGTAGCATATGTATACTAGTGTATCTTTGATGTACAATTTTCACTTTTGTATCTTGATTTTTCATCTTTGTATCTTCGTGTATAGTTCTTTCTGCATCTTGTGATATATCATGCTGCATTTGTATCATATCTTAGGATGAGCTTCTCCTATATGCAGTGATTGCTACAACTTGCTACATCTTAGCGTTTAGGCAGGCTTGCTAGGGATTGGTTGATGATTGGCTATGCTCTTGATGGTTTTGATATATATTCTATCGAGATAGTCAATTTTTTGAAGTAAAATGACAAACTGAATATAAACTCTTTTCAAACATGAGTAAATGCCTTTGCATGTCTTGTTTGAGCCGAAATGGTTATATCTTGCTTAAGATCATGCTAGGATGTGATGTTCTTTTCAATTGGGTCAAAGACCTTTGTCATTGTAAATGTTTAGCCCATGTTTTACCTTGTGGAGAGGCATAAGCTTCTTTTTGTCGCAAAGACATTTCATGTACCATTCTTAATTTGCAAAACTTGAAAAATGAGATGTTTATGCGTGAAAGAAGAAATATAAGAAAAAGATACATTTGAAGAAAATTTTTGCTCATGTCTCTATGCTTTTACCATTGCACACACGGGTGCTAAGCGGTTGCATGCTGTTTGCCAGAGAAGTCTCCCTTGAGAAGTGAACACATGGCTCCGTGATTTGACATGACATGAGATAAAACTTGGGTGTTTGTAATGATCTTTTGTTGAGAACTCTTGTCCTTTCATAATCTTGATGAGATGAAGTTCATTTTTGCTTGAACAATCCATGGTTAGGACTTTGCTCATGTGGTGACATTTTTGATAAAACTAAACAAATTGATCATGGCTCTGTCGATTGGCTATATGTCTTTACCTTCTTGATGGCAATGCCCGTGTGACACGATGAACTATCTAGCTTGCCCTTTCTCTAACTTGTAGCATTTTGTAGTGCTCATTGTATATTTGAGAAGCTTGTAGTTGCATCTTTTGCATTTTTCACCTTGATTTGTGCATTGTCAACAAGGGGGAGAGTTTCTAGAGAATTTTTGAAAGGGGAGAGTTTCTGAAGGGAAAACGTGGTGTGGATTGATGTTTGCCTTGGCTCAAGTATTGCAGGTGTAGAATGCGGCTTGGTTGCATTGGTGCAGGTGAATAACATGAAGGACCGAAACGGCGACCAGAGAGGGGGGGAGTGAATGGGAGCCGATAAAAATTCTTTCTAATCAATCCGGCTATTCTCCCAAAACAACTCCGAAACCTCCGAGAGCAATCTTGCCAAGATCACGTAGCCACTGTCAAGCTACTGACCCTAGGAACAAGAAACGAGCAGTGGAACTCGAACCAATCGAAACGAACACCAAAACGACCCGAAACTCGGCTCGATCTAACACACCCAGGGGGGGCGGTTAAACCGCCCGGGCCTGGGAGCCTCGGGAAAAGTCAAAACAAAAATGGATCTCCCAAACCGCTTGAGCTCTTGAGGCGAGATTTTGGTCAGATGATCTAGACCTCCAGTGGAGTGTTTTCCCAAAAGATCTCGGCCTCTAACTCAGTACAACTCCCGGAATCGCAGATCTCGCGAAGAACACCATGACCTCGAGTTCATCCCAAAAATCTCAAATCCAGAGCGATTCTCGGCGTTTGGGGGCAAAGGATCACCAGCAAAAGAGGCACAAGGCACTCATACGTGAATCCCCCAAAGAAATCCGAGAGAAAACGCCCTAGAACAAGAAGAACGAAAATCCCCCAAAAATAGCTCCGAAAATACCCACGAAAATAGAAAAAGGAAAGGGAGCTCGGGAAATCAAATCATGGCACAAAGATGAGCAGCACAAACTCCATCACATAACCATGAATTCACCTATACAAACTAGGAATGATTCGAAGTAGTTCTAGGTGGAGGGGATGAAGGGGAAAACAAGTTCAAAGTAAAACCTAAAGAGATAACTAGAGAGTTAACAACCACCAGCCCTGAAGGGGCCTATTAGTAGTCCAAGTGGTGGTGTCCTAAAGACTAAACTACCCCTAAGTGATACATACCCCTCAGGGGCAAATTTGACATTTGATCTTCAGATATTTTCTGGCTCGGGCACCTTCCACTGCAAGCTAGCTTCCCTCCGACGCAAGCCTTGCAGTCACGCCGCGTGTCCTCCGGATCGAAGCTCCTCGACGCCGATTTTGGGCCGGCCCAGGGGGAGGCGGTTAAACCGCCCCAGGGGGGCGGTTTAACCGCCCCTGACAGCCACCACTGGCCCAGCAGCCCAAAACTCGCCTCGTCGAGTCCTCGGCCTTGGTTTTGAGGCCCAAACCAAGGGAAACCGTCCACCGATGATTTTGTGGCCAAATCACCAAACCCCGCGCGCAAACTTCGGTTGTTAGCCGCCACCTTGCGCCGGCTTCTCGTCCGCCTACGAGCTTCGGTTGTGAGCCGCTACCTCGCACCGGAACCACGTCCCCTTGCTCGTTCTTGCCAGCATGTGAACCGCACTTGATCCACCGGCCACCGGGTCCCTCGAACCAAGCCTACTTGTATCTCCGCTCCTCGGAGGCCGCCATGGCTAAGACCTTTCGCGCCTGTTCTTCACCTGCACCAATGCAACCAAGCCGCATTCTACACCTGCAATACTTGAGCCAAGGGAAACGTCAATCCACACCACGTTGTCAATCACTCATCACACCAGGAAGCGACCATCCACCGGTCCTCGGACACTCCGGGTCCTCAATCTCCCCCTTGATGAGTGCATTGACAACACACACATAGTAACCAATTGATATAAAGAAAATATAAAAGAAATCGAAAACAAGACTCAAGCAAGTGACTAAAAGCAAGAACAAGCCGAGAACAAAGTCACTCTGCAAGAGAAAGCTCCAGAAACGCCGACCCTTCAAGAAGAAGCGAAAGGGCTCAACACCATCGGCAAAAGAGCAAAAGCACAAAGCACATATCACAAACTTCAAATCCTCCAACTCACTTTTCAGGACTCTCAAAGCACTCCCCGTGCAAAGATGAAACTCCCCCTGAACAAGTGAACTTGTGCGTGCGAAAATCACTCGAAAATGGCTCAACTCTCCACAAAACTTGTGCTCTCAGCACAGGGGCGGTTAAACCGCCCAGGGGGGGCGGTTAAACCTCCCCTGGCAGATGACCAAGGCCAAAAATGCCAAAAATGCACAAACCAACTCGCAACGATGCCGTTACAACTTGAAAACCTTCCACATATGCCCAGCAAGATATTCCAATGATCAAACTCTCAGAAACTTCACAAATTTTCAGAAAACCACATTTGGGCAAAACTTTCAATCTCTCACACAAATCCGGCGAAATCTAGAGCAAAAGCTTTCTTCTAAATTCAGCAGCAACTCCCCCTTGCCAAATGCTCCAGAAATTCTCCCCCTTGTTGACAATGCACACATCAAGGCAAAAAATGTACAAAATGCAACTACAAGCTTCTCAAATATACAATGAGCAATACAAATGCTACAATT